>CM068835.1:125364957-125549957 GCA_028554795.2 Sinohyriopsis cumingii
ATGATTTCACACACACACACACACACACACACACACACCGTGAGTAGCAGAAATGATTTTCACAGCTGATGGAGGGTCTACCTATGTGCACAGGCGAATCGACGGCCTTAATGACTGGAACCAGGTTTGCCTCCATCCTTTGGCGCCTTGATAATCCGTGTCATGTCCTTTTGTATGTTATATAATTTCCTTCCTCTAGACTTTTCTCCCACTCTTCTTGCCATTTTAGGTTTACTTTGCTCTTGATTTGGATATACAATTCACGAGAACTTTAATTGATTGTAGATCAAGAGCACTTCATTGGGTTTTCTTTTGTTTTCTTGTCGGCGTTCCCAGCAAGATTAATATGAGACTGGTCCGCATAAATTCAATTGATTTTTGTTTTCTTCCATGTTTCTAAAGAGCGATTGTGCTTCTTGTAGAAAGTTTTCCCTACTTCCCGAGTTTCCTGTATCGATTGATTTTTGAACGCTAAGCGAGTCCAACTGTGAGATTGTTGTTAGTGGATTGGGTGTTAATCTGTTTTAGGACTTCAATTATTGCCCAGAATTCTGCAGAATATATTGAGCACCCATCTTGTAATCGGTCACCTAGCTCGATGTTTTTATCCGGAATTACAACAATGGCTGAAGTTCTGTTTATATCTATTAGGACAGAATTGTTTAGTACAATCTATTAGGACAGAATTGTTTAGTACAACTAACAGGATTGAAATTTTCTCTTAATTGTATTAAACGTAAGTTGATAAATTATATTGAAAGTAAATTTCTATTAAAATATATTGAGATTGAATCCATTTATTTCGGTATTACAATTATATACTACTATTCAACAATGATTACGCTATTATGATCAAGTATGAACCGTCTTATACACACATTGCCTGTATCTCAGACTCAGAAAAAAGTGCATTCGTTAGGTTACGTAAATAGATGAACTAGACAGATTCCATAGATTTTTCTAGAGGGCAAATGCGCTGATCTTGCAGAAGTACCTACGTAATAATGTACATAGACCCAGACGATAATCTGTAGAGACTACGAAGCATCGTTTTGAGATTCTGGCCAACGCAAAAGAACTAAGACTCATACCCATATTTGTCTTTGTCTTAAGAAACTGGTATATAAAGCCCCAGCCACGGGCTGGCACCAGTTTTGCTGGCCAGAAGCTCAAACAGGCTTTGTCTTTGCAGGTAAGATTATGATCTATGTACAATTTTTCATAGTATAAGACTTTTAGTGTTATAAGAATTGTCAGTGTTAAGATGTTAACCTAACATCAGTATGTTTAAACATTAGATCATTTTAATATTTCTTTACTATTATTTAAAATAATGTATCGGAAAGTTTAATTGTTTGAAGAACTTATATTTACTTATAATTATATTATATTATTTAATTATAATTATATTGTTGATTATAGTAAACGCAACCAACTTCATACTCAGTTAAGTTAGAAATAAAATACTCTTTAAGTGATAGAGTTTAATATGTTGACTTTTTAGAATAAATTCAGTGATATATATTTCAATTACGATATTAGTCTGAAATATAGAATTTTAGATTCTTTTGCTATCGTGAATTTATTCGACATTTGATCATCTGTATTACATTCTAAACGGCAGATATTATACAAGTATGATGTTGGTAAGTGAAAGAATATCGAAGTTTTATATGTATTTCTTATATCCGCAAATTGAGCTTGTTGTAGTTTGATATTGAAATGTATGTTTATATGTTGAATATTTCAATAAAGTTTTGCTATCAAGAAAACTCAAGTGGCTTTTGTCTTTATAGCTCGACCCGTGTACTCTCTCATGCCAAGCTTCCCCAACATGTAGCTGTATTTACAACATCATCAAGTGACACCCCTCTCAATGAGTATGAACTTCCTTTCTTCTCTCTCTCTCTCTCTCTCTCTCTCTCTCGGATTTGAGAAACGGATTGACTTAGAGTTTACGAAGCAAATCTCTTCATAAAAGTTGGAGGAGAATAGAACGAAGGGAAGATAACATGGATAAAGGTGTCACTCCGCATAATGATGATTCACGAGAGAGACTCGCGCCAAAACCTTTGCGACCATCAGACGTCACGCCGCCCAGTTACGCTACATGAACTCCGGAACGACTTGACAACTCTTCTGTGATTTTCGTACTTTTCGCACACAAGAAGGGTTTGTTCTGAAACATCAGCGCCAGAAACATTACAAAGGCAACGAACATATTACAAGTATACAATGTATACATCGCCGGTGAGAATTCTTCTTGCAGTAACACCTGAAGTTCCTGACATGTCGAATGCATACTATTCATAGTCCAGCCCCGAAGTCGAGCTACCTACAACCCAGTCTGAAATACATCTATCCATGCCAAAAACAGATTTTCATGGGTCCAACAGCGACATCTCCGCCAGGCCCCAAGTCAACGACAGAGGCAACGACAGTTTCCTTTCCAGTGATAGCGACTTGAACTTTTACAATTTGAACTCTTTCTATATTAAAGACAATACGTGTATTGTTTACTATTCATTTAATATACAATTCGTTTCATAAGGAGAATATTTCTGGACTGTGGCAGTTCTCACACAGGTATGTTTTTGCTATACCATATTTTGTATCTTGAATTACAAAAAAAAAATACAAGGTTAGTGCGATAATTTCAAACTATTTCCAAACAAAATGTTATAATTTATGCTGTATTTAATGTCTTATTTAGTAACAATAACACTTTCTATATACCTACTTCAGTAACACTAATCGCGCTAACTAAGGTTTCCACTACAGAGAGTGAATGAACCTACCGACTTTAAGTTGCATTCCAGACTAAGCTTTTTTATCAAACCTGTTCGTACTCAAATCTGAAACCTCCGTATACACGTTTCGTAGCCTACACATATAATAATGTCTTACCGTATTCGCATATCTTAGCGAGAGTTGTAATTTCCGCCTAGCTGTCTCGAACATTTGGATGCAGATGTTTATTGTGTCAGCCCAATAGGGTTCGATAATGTTACTGAGGGTTCTCTCTTATGTTTTCATACGAATCGTATGAATGTATACCTAATGGTATTGTGTCACGGCGATAACGCCATAGAAACGGGTCTAATGCCTTCAAACCAGTCAGAAGAGGTGCTACCTTCCCTGGTTAGGCAACATCGATTGATGTTGTCGTGTTGTTCATTATATATGTATGCTAAAATGATAAATTAGTCAAAGTGTCGGAGCGATTACTCGAAACCGAGTTTTCCGCGTTGAACAGCTCCCATAACATATGAGCAGCTATTGGCCTACATACGGCCAACTTCTGCGACTACTTTGTTTGAAACGATAACGGCGATACATTCTCTTTGCTACGTCACAGGTAACTTCGGTAATACACGCCTATTTCAAAGTTGTACTAGATAACACCAACCAGTGTTAAGCTTATAATGCTATTTTCACTTTTGCTCTTATGTTAGATACGATTTCTATTTCATACATACGCAGTTCAAGGTTTGATTGCAAGTGAATAGACATTATGGTTATAAGGTAGGACATAACACAACACTAAAATTGTTACTTTCCTTACTCTTGGTTAACATCAAAGTCTTACTACGTTCTATTCGTAACCATTTTTACTTCAATATTGCTGGAATTTCTTTGTTGATATAACCTCGTGGGGGAGACAAACAATATAAACCCTTGACTGAGATTTCCATGTCTCGGTCCAAACCCCAACATAGATTCTCTCTCTCTCTCTCTCTCTCTCATGTATCTATCTATCTATCTATCTATCTATCTATCTATCTATCTATCTATCTATCTATCTATCCAACCTCCAGGCTTTACTGTACTCATAGAACACTATTTAATTAGGCCGCGTAGGACTAATACGTCCTTAACCACCTGATTCAAGGGAATGAACCCAACACGCACACCAGTAACGATTGGCCTCCACTATGACGTCACATCGGGACACCAAGCTATAGGCGGGTGGATATTGTTCCACATCTCCGTCCATGTACAAATGTCCGAGAGAGGCAGGAGGCAAGGGACTCGGCAAGCCAGCCATGGATGTTGTGTACTCCCAGAAAAACTAGCTCGTACTAATTTCAAATCTAGTCTAGTTGTATAAATGGACAATAAAATGCCAATAATGTGGAAGCCACCTGTGCAATTGTTCAAAGCATCTAAGTCAGACATTTTGAGAATGATTCGTTCAGAAAGTGGAATTTAGTGTACAGAGTGTACATTCGATATGCTAATTAAATACCGATCAGTAAAGTCGACGTGACTTATAAGTAGTTTGTATCATGCATAATGAAAATAAAAGAATACACATTTTGATCGCGATAACGAAACAGGTTAAATTAGGATCTTAAAATATATTATCAAAAACGGTTTTCAGCCAAATGAAAATCGTGTACATTAAGGCAATGGTAGCAATCCTTTTATCCATCGGTCTTCTCAATGACTGATATTGTGGTGCAGATGTCTACCTAATGATTGCTTAGCTGATCCGGTATTAGAGGGCTTCCACATTCTGTTTCTCTGGTGGCGTCCCTGGAATTACGTCTCCCTTTTTCTGAAGTCGACCTAGTGGTACGCCGCCCCGTAAAATCCTGTGGTGCCACATCTTTCGTTGGTACAGCTAATATTGGTCTTCACCGGCTAGCAGACATGGTTCTGGTGGTGCGTCTTTCACTGGCCGCGCTCCACTCCGTGGACTGCCACGTGTAGACTGTTTCCACCCGTCTCTCTGTGTCAGTTTCGATGAATTCTGTATCAGCAGCATTTGGTGAAAGGTCGTACTCGAGCAGAGTTATATTACTCATTCTATTAATTGTTTAGTGCTGTGGACACATTCGTTGTTCTGTGTTCGTAAACTGTTTTTCTAGGTGTTTGGCAAAGCAGGAGACCAAATATTGTTCTTGTTCTGGCCATCTGGACATCACCATCACCATCACCTCTTTGTCTTTGTCTTTTGCTTTTGTTTGCAAGATATCTTCCCAATACATTTCCAAAGAGGCTCTACCATTCAAAGAGACATAAGAGTCTTCCATTGCGTCTAAAACTCTAGAATGACTTCTCTTAAACTGTTGACGTCTAGAGAAATGTCGAATTCGTCATACAAGATGACGTTCACCGTCTCGATTAGAGCTTCTGCAAACTGACGTTCCACACGCAGTTGACTGGACTTTATAATGTGGAAATGTCCCTCGTTGCTGCCTTGTCTGGAGTGAAACCAAAGGCCCACAAAGCGTAGCCTCCTGTATAATTGTAGTACGAAATGCCTTGGCTGGTGTTGGTCAGTAACTGTCCCGTGGTGTCGCACAGGGACAAGTATGATCTCAAGCAATTCGTCTCGGCAAACGTAGGTTTGAAGGGTCTGGTAGACAAGGTTTTACCATCGCAGCTGACTTCCATCTTTGCCACTCTGTAGTGCTTAAACTCGAAAATATTGACAGTGACAGGTCTGTTGTGGGCTTCGTTGCTGATGATACCAACGATTAAACGTTTGGGCAATTGTCCTTGGAACAGATGATATTCGATGTTGGATCGGAGTCCAATGGCATTGGTGACGGTTGTCACTTCCATGCGTAGCATCGGATACTTCGCGGTCGTTCAGTTCAAATTGTGGCTCATGTTGTTTCCCACTTTAGTTAACACTTCCAAGCGTAGCACGTAGCTTCTTGGATGATGGTTGTTTATTCGTTGGCACTGGCCATCAGATGGAAAACTGTACTACTGCGATTTAGTTCTGACGGATATCCACCCCGTTCAGCAAATACCTTTCTTGCAACCACATGATCCATCAGTTCTAAACTACGTCTTTGCATGATTTACTTTCGACGGTTGTTAAAGCCCACAATGTGGTTATCGATAGCTGCTGTTAGGACTGTGTCGTTAAACTTGCCCTCGCACACTGTGTCAGGTTTCCATTTTACGCAAGCATCCAGATGAGTGTTCTTGGGGTCTTGATTTGATGAGAATCAGTCCTCTTATCAAGTTCAGGTACCAGAGGTTCAAACATTGGTGACGTAAGGGATAAAATTGTTATTTGCATTTCACTTGTATTTTGACAAACTCTTGGTAAATGCGTTCTCTCAACTCTGCAGGCAAACCACGAATGTTGTCTTGTAAAGTATCCATGAAGATATTACTTTGGTCCCACAAAAGATAGGTAGTGACAGTGCAGATTTTCTACTCCCACTCGTTTAGTGACACACCGCAACTGGAGCACTTGAATTTATCACCTTCGCCCAAGTAGATACATCTGGCTCTGGCTAATGTTTTGGGTGTCGGTCCTCCCAGATATTTAGGGCACTTTCTTAGAAGGTTTAGAAACGAATTTCAAAGTCGCAGTATTCAGACAAACGCACAGGGAACGAATATTCTTCTTTCTCGGGTTCATTTCGATGGGGGTGCGGTGGAACCCGAAGTAGTTTGATCAGGCATGGATAATATCCGTAGGGTGGTAGCTGATAAAAGCCAGTAAAGAGTCCACGATAACAAGAAACATCGCTTTCGCATCCATCAGGTTTGACGCGCAGAGCAATACTTTCTATCGTAGATGTTGTAGTAGTAATCATAGCGAAGTTCCCATGATGTCATGCAGAATAACAGCGTATGGCATTCCTGCAATCACAAGGCACAGCAACACACACCACTTGAGAATCACAGAACTTGAACTGTGTCTGTTTGAAAGGATTCCTCTTTCTCGCTTGGCAATTGTAATCACAATGAACTATCGAACTTTGACGTTTGCCCGTTTTATATGCTGACCAGTATCGACGTGTCCGGAAAGTAAAGTGAAGTGGTTGAGAAGCCGCACCCGCTTCTCGTACACAATTTGATACAGTTTTTCCAAAGGTCGATTGACGATTTGGTGTGTGGCTAAACCCATAATCGTGTGAGGCTGGTAGGTGGCCACTTTAAAATGATGAACCTCTCCAGATGACAAGTCTTTTTTCAAGACCTTAAGGTTCACTACTTGACTGGTGTAATAATTTAGAGTCAATCCTTTCACTTTACACTCGGTGTGCACTTCTCCATGTTGTTCCCGGTATTCGTAGCCGTATTTGTTTCGACCGCCACTAGCAAAACTTAGAATCTTTTCGTCGGCGTGCTCATCTGTCTAGGCTCCTAAACGGTCTCCTTCGATGCCAGAGTGACGGTGTCCAAGGCGATCGATGTATATCCAATTGTACGTATAAAAAAGCACATGATCTCCTAAAAGTACTAAAAGCTTCGTACAATTTTATGCGAGCATGGGCTGTCACGTAGGCTGCAATAATGATATTTCCAAATTCGTCGGCCTCTACAAAGTCCAGTTCGTCTTCGTAATTGACAAGGATCAAGACTTCACGAACGACATCCACGTATTTCATGTATTTGGTTTGATCGTGAATCATCTGGAAGTAGTGGGACGGTTCTGTAAAATACTCCCTCTTGGATAAACACGGTCATTGTGCCATATTTTCACCAGAATCAATTCAACATCACTTTGGTAAACGATCGCCGTACTTCGTTTTTCTCGATGCTGTCTAAAGTGATGCCTACCTGCTCAGAGTAGTTTTCTTTGAATTTCTTTTCAGTAACACTAACATTAAATTCACACAGTGAGTACGAAACCTAGGTGTCATTCTGGACAGTACTCTCACGCTGCACTAACATGTCATGAATATATGCAAGGCTGCATAACTTGAGCTGAGACGCGTCAGCTCCATTCGAAAAAATCTTTCAGTTGATGCCACTAAAACACTTGTATGTTCATTAGTACTTTCAAGACTGGACTATTGTAACTCAGTTATGTCTGGTTCACCTCAATATCTCCTTCAGAAACTTCGAAACATTCAAAACACAGCTGCTCGTATCATACTTAAAGTACCAAGATCAGAGCACACCTCTGTACCCTACAATGGTTATCCATTCGATCCAGAATCAAACACAAACTTTTTTCTCTGTGCTACGTTTCACCGACGGACCCCAGTCAAACATACCTATCCGACCTCACCCATGTGTACACACCAACAAGATATTTACGCTCCTCTACTGACAATCGTATACTCATTATTCTCACATTTCGAAAACGAAGTCATATGGACAACGTTCTTTTGCATATTAGGGCCCAGTAACGTGGAATAAATTGCCCACTGAACTTAGACACAAAGACACGGTGATTCCATTCAAGAGTAAAAATCACTTATTTCGACTGCAAGATCAAACTCAAAGACCTAATAATGTTCCCTACCTTAAATATTTTCAGCATGTTTTTATCTTTTCTAATTTCATGGTGTTTGTTTTCTGTATTGATGTCATTATATATGTTTTTTATGTTATAGGTGTTGTCTTATATTTTAAAGCGCTTAGAGCTTCTAAAGATTAGGCGTTATACAAAGCCCTCATCATTATTATTATCTGAACCAAGACTTCAGCTACTGCGTAAGGCAAAAGGTCAAGTTTCTCCTTCTTACTTTCTTCTCCTTTCTTCACGATAGTAAAATATCAAATGGCTACATTTCAAACGCCATGGTCTCCTATATATCAATGTAAGGCCAGTGTCTTCTCTATATAAAGGGTCAGTGTGTTCCCTATATAAAGGGTCAGTGTGTTCCCTCAAATTATTAATTTCACTCTCAATCCTAACAGAAATAGGGACGAGCGAACACAGATCGAACTTCTGATCAAAGTTTTACGAGGTGTCATACGAAGATTTTCTTCAGAGAAGCCGACGGACTACTTACCCTCCTTTCCAGATAAAAGTCAATATACTTGTATATCTATCAGAAGAAAGGACATTGGTCTTCAGAATGTCCACAACGTCAAGGCAAGGCAGGCATTAACAAAGACAAAGGTCAAGATACATATCATCATTGTCAAGAAAAAGGCCATTGGTCTTCAGACTGCCTTAAGAAAAAAGATAAAAGATCCAAGAAACAACAGGAGCAGGAAGAACATGAAGAAAAGCCCTGCGACAAATAAGAAGAACCGAGGCCCATTCAGAAAGAGAAGAAAGTGAGGAATGAGAAGTAAAACCTGCAACAGTGAAGAAATTTTTAACAAAGGAAAGAGTGAAATGAAAAGAAGAAGCTAATAAACTTTGAAAAGTGATGTGTCGTGAAATTTGACTGTAACTTGTACCAGAGATTATACCAGATAGAAAAACGTAAGTGGCTCCCGGTTTTGATTTTTATAGTAATAATAGGAACCTACACTCACGGAGTCACACACGTATATGATGGGAAAAGAGAGGTTTTAAGTTTTAATTGAATTTGGCAAACATTGAGTAGTCTCTTTTAGAAAGAGATTGGTGGCCCTGATAAGGACCGATGGGCGCTTAGTGTTTCTTTTATATTTGTTTTTTTTTTATTTTATACAAACACCTCAGGAACGGGAAGTAATGAGCTTTAACAACCCTATCCCTTTGCCACGGCCAAGGATTACTTTTTGACCTGATACTGTCGATGACTTGGTAGAAATCACTAGCGTTGGTATCTCAGGCGTAGTGGGAGTGTTAACGGGGTTGGAGCGTTTGACTCGTACAGGTCTTATTATCTTGGGTCGTATTAAAGAGGTTTGATACATTTGTTTCAGGCTCCTTAGGTCTGCCAAAATGTCTAGAGTACCGTCACCGTTTGACTTTCACTGTCCTCCTTCTCTCTTAGACCTTGTTTTCCCTCTCCTTCTTCCTGTCGTTTTCTTCTTGACTTTTCTTCTTCTCGCTATTGCTGTTGAATGAGGAAGGCTTGTTCTACTTCTTTCTGTTGTTACAAAAAATGTATCAAATTCTTCGTTCTGCCTGTGTTTAAAATCTTCGACATACGGTAAGGAAGGAGAAAGCGGAGAAGGTGCAGGTACCGGAAACAATTCGGAAACAATTCTTGTGAAGAGAGAAATCCTTAAATCCCAATTAAAATCTTTCTCTTATGGAAGTAGGACTGTGGTTGTTTTAGTAGCCGCTGATATGCCACCACACCTCGTCTCCACGGCCGGTGCACCCCAGTTCATTGTCTTCGTAGTGTCCGCCATGTTCTAACTCTGTCGCATTAATTCACTGCGCACAGACGCTAGCGCACGTGTATATGGATTGTGACGTCACAGGCAGCTCTCTTCGGATTGGAAGAAAGACTCCGCATTCTGAATGAACTTTGTAACGTGTGTTAGGATTGTTGAAAGAACTCAGTCTTTTTTGATCAGCTCTTCCACTATAAATAAACGCGGTTCACATTCCATTAAACTGTTCTCGTCACAAGATGGGGACTAACGTAGAATCGTCTACCCTCATATCGGCAATGCTGTTCAACCCGGACTATCCCATGTATGTCAAATCATCATGGGCAATTACCAAATTCACAGAGACGGTGCTTTGGAAACAAAGGATCTATGCGGAGAGACAAGGCTGTCTGAAGTGAGTCTTAATCTACGGTCCAGAGGTCAGACGAAGCTTGAGGAAGAGAAGAAGGTCCGTGCGATGCCCTCTATGTTAACTGGATGGTGTTAACAAAAAAAACAAAAGGTCCTTTTCAGGCCCTTTCATATGTCTCGAAAAGTGCATATTCTCTCTTCCCTTAAAAAAGTTTTTAGTCGGTTGTACAGTTGTTTGTTTGATAGATGTATGTTGATAAATCTATGTATATCTTTGTCTACGTCTCTAACCATGTCTCTAACCATCTCTGTATGTCTTTGTCTACGTCTCTAACCATGTCTCTAACCATCTCTGTATGTCTATGTCTACGTCTCTAACCATGTCTCTAACCATCTCTGTATGTCTTTGTCTACGTCCCTAACCATGTCTCTAACCATCTCTGTATGTCTATGTCTACGTCTCTAACCATGTCTCTAACCATCTCTGTATGTCTTTGTCTACGTCTCTAACCATGTCTCTAACCATCTCTGTATGTCTTTGTCTACGTCTCTAACCATGTCTCTAACCATCTCTGTATGTCTATGTCTACGTCTCTAACCATGTCTCTAACCATCTCTGTATGTCTTTGTCTACGTCTCTAACCATGTCTCTAACCATCTCTGTATGTCTTTGTCTACGTCTCTAACCATGTCTCTAACCATCTCTGTATGTCTTTGTCTACGTCTCTAACCATGTCTCTAACCATCTCTGTATGTCTATGTCTACGTCTCTAACCATGTCTCTAACCATCTCTGTATGTCTATGTCTACGTCTCTAACCATGTCTCTAACCATCTCTGTATGTCTATGTCTACGTCTCTAACCATGTCTCTAACCATCTCTGTGTGTCTATGTCTACGTCTCTAACCATGTCTCTAACCATCTCTGTGTGTCTATGTCTACGTCTCTAACCATGTCTCTAACCATCTCTGTATGTCTATGTCTACGTCTCTAACCATGTCTCTAACCATCTCTGTATGTCTATGTCTACGTCTCTAACCATGTCTCTAACCATCTCTGTATGTCTATGTCTACGTCTCTAACCATGTCTCTAACCATCTCTGTATGTCTATGTCTACGTCTCTAACCATGTCTCTAACCATCTCTGTATGTCTATGTCTACGTCTCTAACCATGTCTCTAACCATCTCTGTATGTCTATGTCTACGTCTCTAACCATGTCTCTAACCATCTCTGTATGTCTATGTCTACGTCTCTAACCATGTCTCTAACCATCTCTGTATGTCTATGTCTACGTCTCTAACCATGTCTCTAACCATCTCTGTATGTCTGTGTCTACGTCTCTAACCATGTCTCTAACCATCTCTGTATGTCTGTGTCTACGTCTCTAACCATGTCTCTAACCATCTCTGTATGTCTATGTCTACGTCTCTAACCATGTCTCTAACCATCTCTGTATGTCTTTGTCTACGTCTCTAACCATGTCTCTAACCATCTCTGTATGTCTATGTCTACGTCTCTAACCATGTCTCTAACCATCTCTGTATGTCTATGTCTACGTCTCTAACCATGTCTCTAACCATCTCTGTATGTCTATGTCTACGTCTCTAACCATGTCTCTAACCATCTCTGTATGTCTATGTCTACGTCTCTAACCATGTCTCTAACCATCTCTGTATGTCTTTGTCTACGTCTCTAACCATGTCTCTAACCATCTCTGTATGTCTATGTCTTTATTGTGTTGGTCTCTAGAGTAGCGCGTATTCAGGTCAACCTCTTGCAATACTGTTCCTCCCGACTGAGTTCAGCCCTTGAAACACTATTGAGATTGTTTCACAAGTGTCCAGTACCGTGACGTCACCCCTGTTCAATTCTTACTGTCCGTAGAAAGGCACAATACATAGTCGCTATACATTCCCTATGTAAATTTCCCTTGTCCGCAGAGTAACTCACCCATGTTAAATTTCTCTTGTCCGTAGAGTGTCGGACCACTTTTGAACATGGAAGTCCCATTGTCCATAGGGCGCCCCCAGTCACTACTCGTGTCACTTAAATATATGCTTATGTGAACACTTCTGGATATTTATGATTTGACATACATTTTAAACAATTTTAAATTTTGTGTAAGATCGACTAAACTTTCGGCATATTCGGGAAGAAAAATAGATAAAACCTTTTGAGGAGCTTAGTCGGAGGAGTTTGCTTGCTCATACGCAACAGTAAACAGTCCTTCACCTAGTTTCGCTAAGCGTCTCATATTCCATTCTTCACAAATATGTTTCTAATTGTGCTAATTGTGCTTAAAACACGTTCTTATAAAACACGTGTGCCAATATAATAGCTCTATGTATAATAGTTCTTTTTTACTGTATATGTTTTGAAAAGAAACAAACAAATATTGAGAAATCGGACGTGAGATTGGTGTGAAATGTGATCTCTACAAAGGCTTGGAATCAATCCATTAGACTAACATCAACCTCTGTCTCAAAAGGGAAGAATATTGCATACTATATTACAAACCAGTAAAACATTATGGAAATAATTAATAATATATTGTATGCACAAAAATAATCATCACTTATGAAAGGTCAATAGATGTTCCACGCAACATGGGTTCGGTACATTTGCACAGGGCAAGGAAGCGCAAAAATTGCAAAATCTCTCTCTGTCTCTGTATGTCTGTCTGTCTGTCTGTCTACCTCTCTGTGTCTCTGTCATTCTGTCTGTCTGTCTGTCTCTCCCTTTATATATATATATATATATATATATATATATATATATACATATACACATTTAGGGGTTTGTGGCAGTGATGGTTTAGTATAAAAACCACCAGTTGCATCAGGAATTAACTTGATTACTGCAATCAAAATCTCACATGCATGCTTTCTATACAAATCATTAGTTTGTTTTTATTTTTATCTTGAGTGTAAAATTATTATCATTTTTCTGTAATTGGTCATTGTTGGATGAAAATTCACCAGATAAACTGTCCAGTGAGACCTTTCAGTCTTATCAAATGTGATTCACTGTGCCATATATCATTTCCTTATTACCTCCATGTCTTGAATCTGACATAGTTAGGTATTCCAAACATACACTTCCTATAGATGTGATAGCACTTAATCATAGTAGAAGAAGGGAGTTAACTCAACAGTTTTAATGTTACCAGGTATTGCTCCTGATCCATTCTCCTAATGAATAACAAAATCTTTATAAGTTTTATGCAAGGTGGTTTAATTTAAGTATTGCACATACTTATTCAGTTAATCAACATTTTCAGTACAAACTTTCTACAAAAATCATTAGTTTGTTTTTATTTTTATCTTCAGTGTAAAATTATTCTCATTTTTCTGTAATTGGCCATTGTTGGATGAAAATTCACCAGATAAACTGTCCAGTCAGACCTTAGTTGTATCATTTTGTCTGACCTGATCCGCCATGTTCAAACTATTGCACTGTTGAGTCAATAAATGGTTATCTCCCCTTTATTCTTTTCGTGAAGTTGTTCATTTGACTATCGTGTTTGGAAATTGTATTGTCCATCCTAATGTACAAAATTTAGAATGTTCTAGAAAGGGAACTTGGTTACAAATTTAATGGGAAGAACCCACATCCATGTCATCTTATTGTTTCTTTGTTTTTTAATGTAAACCTGTGTATATCAAAATTATTCATTCCTATCGTAGGATATGACTTTGTGGAATCAATTTAAGTTGTGTTCAGTTATAACATGAAAGGAATTATTTATGTAAATTATGTATTAATACTGCATAGTGTTTAATGAGGTTGGACTAAAACACTGCTTGGGATTAATATGAATTCATTGAAGACAGGGAATTCTTTTGGAATAATCTATACCTTTGGACTTATGATATAACTTTAGGATTAGTTGGGATTTAATACACAATACTGCAAGTTCCCTTAAATATTTGTTGCATAAATTAGAGAATTAAATTATTTGTAGAATTTTACGATATGTGTTTGCTTTTTATGTCATTTAGTTTAAGACCATATAGTCTAGACACAATTATCTGTTTTGGTTGTACCTCATTTTTATTTGAGCTTTGCTTTTAATGTTTAAAGTTTGTTTGGTCTTGCTTCGTTTACATTTTATTTGTTATTTTGATATTTGTCTGTTTCGTGCCTCGTTTGTTTATTTGAGTATTGATCTTAATATTTTACATACCGTTTGTTTCATTTGGTGTAAAATGAAATAAGAGAGCCATGACAGTGCATGTATATGTATGTATATGTCTGTATGTGTATTTGTGTGTATGTGTGTTGCTTGCTGAAATGATAGAATCTCCTTACCGAAGATTTCATCGACAAGCTGCTCAACATATGACTCTGATAACCAATATATCCTCATTGATATTCATCCTGTTTTGAGTTGTGCATAATATTTGTTGCATTATCGAAGAAAGCTTGTTACAATAATAATGACAGGTCTGAAGTGGGAAAGCGTTTGTAATTTGTGGTATCTTTGCACACTCTTGGGCAAACAATGTAGCTCACAACAAACGGTCTTTTTGGCAGAAATGTTTGAAGAGACACAAGAAACACAAAATAGGAGCAATATGCCTTCATTTATTTTGTTCTGTCGTTCCAACGGATTTAAATAGAACGGGAACTCAAGCGCCTCGCAATCACTATGAACATATTCTTCGTCTCTTAGGTACACGTTAGATTTTGTTGAACAGGTACCCCAACTTGGAGATATATATTTATGCCCTGTTAAAGATCCTAATTTTTCAAGGGCACCTGATATCAAACCTCAAATGTGCATACATTGCTCTAAACGGTTGGCAAGCCAAGTAAAGAGATATGATTAACAATTATAGTGCACCCAGCTTCAAGTTCTGCAAATAGACTTGACACCTTTGAATATAATAGTATTTTGATATAAAAAAACATCAATATTAATATCCGGCAGTTAAATTAGGTAAGAATCTTCTTGTTAAATTGAATATGATGTACTAGAAACGATTTCTCAATGAGTTGTTAACATTTATAGCGATGGAAACTGTCACATCTCTCAACAAGACAATCTTTCCAATGGATACATGTAAATACTTACAAAAGTTTAACGCAAATCTTGGGAAGTCATCTAAGTATACATGCAATACAAATTAAGAGAGTAACGTTCGATAAAGACATACAGACACATACAGAAAAGCAGGCAGATATACACAAAAGTCAAAGAGATACTATCATCATCGAATGCTAGTTTCGTCAAGAAAACTAAATATGCTTCATGCTTGGATAAGCCAAGTTCATCTTTATTTCTAATGAAATATCTTCAATACATTGCTGCGGCCCAAGGAAGGAAATCGAGGACACACTGGCCTTTCATTTTCTACAGTTATGAACATCATCAGCATCAAAACAACCCATGATTTGTGAAAAATAGTGACATTTTGTTTTGTTCTTTTATTGCACCGAAATCGACGCAAGGCTTTAGATTTAAATAAAGTCGATATTCAAGCCAAATAAAAAATAAACTGTAACCACGCTTTTCGAGTTATTGGCTACATTTTCTAAAAATAGGCATTCGATCTGTGTGGTAGCAATCAGGAATTTTAATCTTCGAGATTAGCGTACTGTTTGAAGTAATGGGTCATGAAGACGTTTAACGGGATTACCGATAAAGTAGTGGGGCAGTACGTTTCTAATTATAATATGTTGTATAATTGCTAGATTAGGCACGATTTTGATATATCTTGTCGAGTTACTGCCCGTAAGTGACTTGGCACATTTAGATGATGCAAGCAGTTAATACATTATCATAGGAAACGAAAATGAAACCGCCCAGATTTGGTTCAATGTGATAAGATGGTGTTCCGTACAGGCAATGTGGTAATAGGAAACAAGTATCTCCACTGAATGTCTTTCTAAAAGCACAAGTGAAGGATAAAATTAAACTTTGAAAATGAAAAAAAGACGGGAGCTCGGTTGAATATTTTGATTTATTCACATATGGTTAAGATTAAGAAATAATACAGTACAATAAATTTCGATTGCACTAGGATGCAATGACATGGCCGAATAAATAAATACAATAAATGCACAATTAACTAAATCATACATTCGAAGTACAAACTACAAGATGCGTTGACATTTTACATTTCACTTAGTATTTCTGAGACTGCTTGCATTGTTTTGATACCGTTGATATAAGATTGTCAGCATCATAACCTGTGGGTTTTAGTTTCGTTTCCTGTTGAGTCCGTATCGTGACTTTGACAAAGTACGGAAACTTGAATGTATGACGGATGACATTTTTTCTTTCGTTGATATGAGATTACCAGCAGCATAACTTGAGGGTTTCAGTTTCGTTTCCTGTTTAATCGGTATCGTGAATCAGACAAGTACTGAAACTCAGTTATAGGACTATATGTGGACCGATGCTGGCTGCTGAGGTAACGAAACAGGATATCGCCTCGTATAGCGTGAAAGTTTTACAAATATTCCTATTCTACATTTTTGTCAATGTCAAGATGCCGAACAGAAAACCATAAGGAATATGTGTCCGTAGCCTTTAGATAACTGACAGTCCAAGTTAGAAGGAAAATCTGATTTATCTACCTTCATAATAAAATCGTTTATATACTCCTACCCCAGCACGAATTACATGGTCGATCCTTTATACTCATTAGAGTGCAAAGTCGCAAAATTTGTCTGCTCCACCTTCGTGAATCAGTGTAGTTCTGAAAAAGTCGGGCATTACTTTCTCGAAAGACAGTATTCGCGAAATGTAAATGATGAACAGTGACATTCATGCAAGAATTGTATTATGCGTGTTTTTGCTGTGTGCCAATAATGTGTGTGTGTGTGTGTATTTTTACTTGAGTCATGTATCTGAGTCATTATAATCCGTGCCTATTCTATGTTTACAGCTGATGTATTTTATAATGACATGTGTGGTTTAACTTAAGTTAGATTTGTTCATTTTTACACGTTTATATATTCTGATTTGTTACTATTTTCATTTATTTCTGTTTATCATTTATTATTTCCTCCAAAAATGCATACAGGATCCATTCATTTTCTTTTATTTTTGTTATAAGAATCGTTTTTATTGTTTGACATTTGAGTTTGTTCTATTTTTATTTTATTTTATTCCACATTTCCTCCCGTATCGCCACTTTTATTTAATCATTTCAATTGAAGCACAACTACGTTATTAGTTTCTTCATGATAACCAAAGAAATGAAACGTTGGAAGATCACTGATCTGATCTGCAAAATGCCCACTAATTTTAACCAAACCGATTAGATAGATAAGTTTTATTAAAGAAACGTAACCCATTTTAACCGACCTTGGCATCCATCGGCTACCGTCGGGTTACAACGACCCGTTATGTGTGCCAACGGCTCTTGAAAACACATCCACTTGCTTGTGCTAGGATTTCATTCCGTCAGGAAAATGACATGTCCGACTGAAGCAATTAGACTATACTTTGTGCAGCAGTGTCAATACGGGCCATCGGGTATGTCAAATATTGCTATAAATTTTGTCACTAGTTCCTCAGTCACAGCATACACACACACACACACACACACACACACACACACACACACACATATATATATATATATATATATATATATATATATATATATGTATATATATATATATATATATATGTATATATATATATATATATATATATATATATATATATATATATATATATATATATATATATATATATATATTTGTATTGTGTGATTGACCTTAATAGATAATTGAGGGTAGGAGCTGTGCCTACATGTCGTCTAATGTCAAGTAGGATAAACATGTTTTACTGAGTTTGAGTTGTGGGTACAACCTTAATTCTGACGTTAAAAACTTCTACAAACACAGTTTGATGATAATATCCATTAAGAAGACAAGGCAGTGAGAATCTATATAAGATTATGACTTAGAATTGTCTGGAAATTACATTTTGCTCATCATCCTAGTTCTCAAATTGTGTTTTAGGTTTCTATATTATGGATGATTATATTGGAATTTCTAATTCCGAACTCGACATCCTATATGGAATCTATCTTATTGTTGTGTTCAGTTTATTTCAGTGGAATTATGTTTTTAAAATATTCACTGGAATTACAAAGTGCTCAAGAATACTTTTTGGACTATCACTATTGTGGGTTTATTGCGAACTGATTCAAAGACAATTTGGATTATATCATTGTGATACATCAGGACTGTTAACACATCGCTACATTCGGCCTTTTGGTACATCAGCGCATTCAACATTGTAATACATTCGTATCACCGCCGGCATTAATTTGGAACTGTATTCTTCTGGAATTGTGCTAGAACTTTTAGGACTGTCTGGGATTTAATTTACAATACTTTAAATTCTTTTACAATTGTCACTTCATTTTCTACGGAAATAAATTATGTGTTGAGTTTTACAAAACTTGTTGATTTTCTGTTGCTTAGTTTAAGACCACAGAGTCGAAACACACCAAATGAGTGAAAACAAATAATACACATATATCCTACTTATGAATGAAACATTATTCATAATTTTGAACAGATTCGCCCTCGTTGACAGAATTATACCTTATTAATAATTGTGAAAATCATGCCTGACTACTCGTTTAAGTTACGTTTTCTGATTAGCTCCACTGACTAACGAAATTGCTTCACTCGGAATATTTCTCCGACACCGCCTTCCCATAATCAAACAGGTAATCACAAAAATATAATAAATACTTCAAATGGAGATGTATATACAAATGGTGCATACCCCAAATTTATTACAATCATTTACGATTTAGAAATGCTAGAATACTCAGAAATACATAACAGTACAGATAATAATTACTGACTAGAGATTTTGCTCCACACGGATTTCTTACTTTCTGCAAACATTCAGAACTTTGAGGAACAGGAGCAACACTTAGATAGCACACAATTACCAACTCAACGTTCCAGCCTACATCATATATACAAGACGTTTGTGACGGATGAATTTTTGTCTTATAGAAGCCCATAAGACAGATGTACCAATTGACCGATTCGTTAGTGACTCTAGTTATATTAGTATTACATCTACATGGGAATTGTTATATATAAAGACAATATTAACGAAATGGTGTAAAAATACTGAGACGCAACGGAGACAAACATTTTGTTCAATTCTGAAAAACTTTCTCGATCTTTTTCGGCCTCTATCGACTCATTTTTGGAACATGAGTTTAATCTTTGAAATTAAAAGTGATTTCATTTTCCAAATCATCAGTTGCATAATTTTCCTTTAAAATGACACATATCTATGCTGATTACAAAATCTTAGTCAGTGTATTCAGTATCAGATGTAACTTAAAGTTAATCAGTTTATCACTGTCGTTCATCAAGCTATCTCCAATTTAATGATTAAGATGAATAGTGAAATTAAGAAAATGAGGAAATCAAGAATGAAAGGAAAATAAAGAAAATGATAAAAGACAAAGAAGAGTTAAGTGAGGAACGAGGAAATAAAGCCAACTATATAGTTGAATGAATTGAAGAAGGAAACAATTAATTAGTTCATTCATTGTTGTCACAGATTTATTCTAAGAAGTCATGGCAAGAACTAATTATATGGACAATAAATACACATATGCATAGGACACATAGTAAAGTATGTTTCTAAAAATTGAACACAGTTGAATACAATAGTCATTTGTACGTTCTAAACAGTTTCTTTTAAGGTCTATGATTTTACACTTTTGCACAGGAATTACATTTCCTTAATTTTGTTACCAGTCGTGTATTTTGATGACACTCTCTTGCAACACATCATTCTCTTCTGCAAACCTACATTTAAAAATATGGACGATCTACAATAAGCATTGGTGCAAATCATACAGACTGTAAGTAAAATTCGGGACGTTGAATTAATTAAATTTAGTAAGTTCAGATAATTATTATGAAATATTGATGCACCTTAGTGACGTCGCGACAAAAATAATATAGGTATAAAATAAAGGAAATAAAATCGTTATGTGAAAAATATGATCTGACGTGTGCAAGCTTTAACAAATGCAACCGATGTCCCTTTGATTAATTGATTGATTGATTAATTGATTAAGCACTAATTAAGCATATGGAGGAAACTAATACTACGGGCTTAAAATCAGATATTGATTTTATTTTTCTAGCCGTTACAGTGTTGCAGGATCTGCAGTTCTGGGGACTTGGATGTAAAACATTCCTCCCTCATGATTACGAATATCACTACATTGCCAGGATATGACAAGTTACAAAGTTTATACAAAAATGAACCAGTTCCTGTAAGTAACCTACAGACAGACCAGCTAACATCATATATGCATGATCGATCTGTTCTATGCAATGCGAGCGCATATTTTAAATTAGTGTCAAGAACATCACGGAAATGTCAATACACACCACGATTCAAGTTTTTCTATGGATCATGTGTTAGCTTTCCGAGAATTATCATGGCCTCATTCGGCCATGGAGTGGATAGTACGACACAGAAATTAAATATGGCCATCACAATTAACAGTCTCCATCATTCAGCAGTCAGGAACAATAGTATTTGTGCCAGTAGAACTGAAGTCCTGAAAGACACCTTCAATAGAGAATATCCTTATCGTATAGAGAGAAAATACTAGTGTGTTAGTTCAACTCATCTCAATACAAATGTTACTCAGTACTAAAAATGATCAACAAATACTTCATTAAACCGAAGGTGGGAGAAAATGTATTGACTAGTTACCATTGTAAGACTTACATGTTCTTTACGAACGAAAGCAAACATGCAGCTTTGTGGCAGCCTCAAAATGTACTGATTTGCATCGAGCTGAGAATGTTGCGTACCTGAGTAGAGGCAGGCAACTGTCCGAATTATTTCATACCGGAGGAAAAGACATTTCTGGATAAAGTGTATGGTCATGTTAAAAGTTACCTGGTAAATGTTTTACACGATCTAATTAGACAAAAGTGAAAGTATCTCACTGGGATATCCTATAACAGAATTGGACAAAAGCTGATCATAGCTTGTCAGCCTCCTGTTACAGAGATTTACCATGAAGAAAAATATTTTAATTCCACTTTATTTACAGTTACATATCTACTTGACATGGTGTTATGTGCTTGGCTTCATCTTTTAAATGAAGGTGTTCAAAGAAATCCTTTGATATTATAGAGGACACCTTTATCCCATGTGATATGAAAGGAGATTGGTTCGATACTTCGGTCATTTACTGCTTACTTAAATCTATGCTTCTGTATACAATTCTGGATATTTATGATTTAACATACAGTATAAAGAAATTTTAAATTTTGAAAGATTTACTAAGATTTCAGGAAATTCGTAAAGTGAAATAGATAAGAAGTGTAGAGGAGCGTAGTTCGTTTGCTATGGGTATCGGTGGAGTCTGCTTGCTCATCCAGTCAACAGCCCTTGATCTAGTTTAGCTAAGCGTTGTATTTTCAATTTCTCACATATATGTTGCTAATGGTGAGCAAAACAAGCTCTTATCATAACGTGTGCCAATATAATAGTTCATTTTTATCGTGTATGCTTTAAAATAAAGGTCGCCAAAGAAAACCTTGTCGAACGATTGGACTTCTGATCGGCGTTAAGTTTGTTTTCGACAAAAAGGCCTTGAATCCGATTTACAAGACTAATATCAACCACTATGTCTCCAGCAAAGAAATATTGTACGCAATTTTTCAAACCAGTTGGAATAAATTAATAGTATATTTTATACACAAAAATGGACATCAGTTGAATGTGGTCAATAGATATTTAGCGTAACATAGTTTCTGTACATTTGCAGAGGGTATGAATGTGCACGCGTCGCAGTGCGAACAATCTCTCGCTCGCATTGTGCGTATGTGTGTGTGTAGTCACGTGACGTCAGTCTGCAGTCAATATGAAATCAAGTAAAGTCAGCTGGGCAGGCTCCTTAGGCCAACTTAACGTTATTATTATTATTATTATTATTATTATTATTATTTTCATATTATTATTATTATTATTATTATCATTATTATTTTTCCGCTTTTGCCTGAACAGAAAACATGCACATCAATATTTTTATCAGACTTTTTAACTTAAGATAAAATCCTTGTATCTTTTTTCTCCTGAATAAAAAAAAGTTTGTGTTTTTTTCATATATATTACGAACGAGGGAATTTACTAGCTACTGACCAGGCGAAAACAATCAGATGATCTGAAAATTTAAAAGCTGAAACATGTTATCACCACCTTTGATGCTATTTCCTTATTTAACTATTCCCAAAAGATCCAACTGTACCATGTGTAAGTGAAGGTAGATGAAATTATGAAAATTAAATTATATATTTTTTGATGATTTGGTTACAGAATTGTTCATTGAATCTTAATTTTTTTTTATTTAAGCCAAGAATTTTGATTGATTCCGGTTAACTACTAAATATTGTCATTTTAATTAAGCATCAAATCTAATTGGTAACTAAAGCGTAAAAAGCATTTTCTTTTTCTGTCAAATTAAGAAAATACAGATCATATTTTTTTAAATTGTTACACTTTTTTCCTTAGCACTTTAAAAATGAGGTGGCTAAACAATTTTTATAATCGAACAACGAGATCAACATTAGTAGTTAGCAAGGAATAAATTAGCTCCAGTGATAAATGATTGACGAATAAATCAAATAAAGTTATGCCCTTTTTAGCATTTCAAACATTGATACGTGGTAGCTAATTCAACACCCATATTGTCGGTATCACTACGTTTGTCTCAAACAAGAAAATGAAATCATTTGTGTTTATACCCCATCACCACCCCAAAGTTAATACTTTCATATATCTATGAATTTTGTCCATACATCGACGAACACTAGGTAATTAGTAATGTCTGTAAATGTATCCCTTGAATTAAGATTATTAGACAATCAAACCAATTAACCATTAAAATAATAATTTTGTAACAATTATTCTGAGGACTTCAATACCGCTGTCTTTATAAATTCTCTCTCTCCCCTGTATATGCCTGAAAATTAGTAACAATTACAGACTTAATATCTTCATGTGGAAAAGAATCTGGTTACAATACTAATAAAGAAAATGTTTAGATTCGCAGAACCATGTAACATATTTGACAAGGGGATATGTATTATCACTTGAACCGTTCGTTGTACCACTGGGAAAAAAGTAGAATGTATTCGAGTAGAATCAAATTATACAGTTGGAAGACTTAATATAAACCATTTACCGACTCAGAGTGATATATGTTCGCCACTTTAATGAAATGGTAATTTGTTGTGAAACAAAATCATCCATACAAAATCAGAATCCAGGGATAGTCCATATATGACTCTCTCTCTCTCTCTCTCTCTCTCTCTCTCTCTCTGTAAAGAGTTTCTGGATTCAATTAAACCACATCTAAAATACGTGCAGGTCCATCTTCACACTCATTGGTTGTTATATGAAGTTCTAATGAATTGAGCCGAATTTATCAGAAATGGAAAATAAACAAAGTCTACTTGCAATGGAAACTCTTTGAAATAACTGTGTGTGTTCTATGGTGTTGCCCTAGTCAATTCGAGGGGCGTTCTTGATACTGTATTTGGCACTGGGGTCATCGGTGTGGTGGCAGCGGCGGGCTCGATTCACCTCTCTTGTCTTTTTTGGTATGGTGCGTGATAACAAATATTTTGATTCATGTTCCAACATTACTTCGTTATTTTGTCTCGCCTGAGGCTCCATGTTAACATTTTTGCTCTCTTGGCTTAATAAATGTAACCTCCCCTTATAATGTAGGGGCGCCCTTTGCTCATTTCATAAAATTGATCATTTGACAATCATTTGTCACTAGTGTTTGCGCATGGGAGTTGTATTGTGTGTGTTTCTTTACATTTTCTGTTGTGCCTTTGTTTCATTATTCGTTAGCATAGCCAGGTTGATGTTTGTTTTTTCTTTTTTTAAACCCGTTTATTTCGTTTGGTGTTTGCTTGTTTCAATCCTGGTTTGTTTGTTTCTTTTGATATTTGTTTGTTTCTTTTGATATATGTTATTTATATCTATACTGTGTTTTTGATTTGTGTCCATGTTTGTAGATTGTAGGGGTCATTTGTAAACAACATATTACATAGCTAACTTTCGTCCAGGATTGAATATCATTTTTTAAGTTAGTGATCATTTGTAACCATGTTTACTTAGATCTGAGTTCAGGACCTTGGTTTTCTCTTTGCAAATTGTATTGTTCTGTCTTATGTACAGAATTTATAATGTTCTATAAGACAAAGTTGTTTACCAATTTGATGGAAAAATGACTCACATCTTGGTAGTCTTATTGAGTATTAGTTTTTATTATATAAAATATTGTTTTGCATCAAACTTATTCATTCCTATCTTCATAATAGTTTTTGTGAAATCAGTTTTAGTTATATTCAGATATAATTTTGAGAGGATGTATTTAAATTATTCATTGGATTTACAAAGGGTTCTTTGAATTTTAGACTTAACACTGTTTTGGGTTTATTGTGAGTTAATTCAAAGACATTATGGACTATATCATTGTGATACAGCAAGACTGTTGTTACGTCGGAACATTCAAGATCGTTGGTACATCAGCACATCCAGGGCTTAGTATTTATTTGCAATCTTGTACATTCTGATTTGTGATATAACCTTTGTTTGGGTTTAATTCATAATACTATAATTAATTTCTTCTTAAATTTTCATTATATAAGTTAGAGAAATCAATTTTTTGTCGAATTTTACGAAACTTAATGGTTTTGCTTCTTCCCTTCATTAGTTTAAGACCAATGTTTCGTCGCGATCGTGCCGTGGCCTAAGTTGGTATAGAATCTTCCTCAAATGCGGGATGTCGAGTGTTCGAACCCTAGCCGAGTCACAACAAAGACTTATACAAAATGGTACTATCAGCTGCCTCGCCTGGCTCTCTGCATTAAGATGTAAGTTAGGACTGGTCGGCCTGATATCAAAATAATGTGATTGGGTGAGACATGATGCAACATGTCTGCGGCATTATGCCCTAGTGCTAGACATCCCTACAAACTGCTAAACTGCAGACATAGCGATATGACTAAAACAAATTTGTTCAATCTACATTAAAAGTACAACTCACAAACACACACACACACTTACACACACACACACCAAAGTGTCGTAACACATTTGTATGTTTTTTGTGATGCTCTTTTGTTTTATATAAGTTTCTATTTTACTGTTTTAAATACTGTTTGTTTCGTAAATTATTTGCTTATTTCCTTTATATTTTATTTCTTTGTTTGATAATTGTCGGTCTCGTTTGTGCCTAGTTTGTTCTCTTTCAGTATTGATGGTGATATTTTACACGCGATTATTTTACTTGGCCGTTGGTTATTTCATTGATATTTCGTTTCTTTCGTTTGACATATTTCAGTTTCGTTTTATGACTCGCTTGTTTTATTCGAATAGTATTCTTATTATCTAAACCTTATTATTTTTTATTTTATTTTATTATGGATCATATTGCCTAAGCTTTAGCATTTTTATTTTACAAGAACGATTGTTTTAATTAAGTTTTTTCCTTGTTATATTAGAAAGTTACTTATTGTGTTTAAATTTAATACCTTTGGTGGTGATGGCTTTATTAATGTATCTAGAATAATTAGCTGGAACTACTAAAGTATTGTTGTCGATGCATATAAATCAAAGTACATTTTCTTCTCTTAAATTTTAACTGTCAGTATATAATTGATATACAAGAAGGACTCTGAAGCATGCTCCTGAATAGTTATGTAGCTGTTTATAATTTCTTTTAATAATCTTAGCTTTGATTTCTTTCTTACTTTTTTTCTTTTTTTTTTTTCGTTTTTTTTTTTTTTTTTTTTCTTTGCTGTAGCGGTATTGTCATTCTTCTTCTCTATTTCATATTTGGGAACATCATACCTTGCCTCCAAGAATACAATTCAAACAAAACCGTGAGTGAAATAAGTACACATTTAAAAGACACACCTATCATCGTATCTGGAACCGATACTTCTATAGATTTTTGAAGTAAACTTCCTGATGTACGTAACAGTCTTAATTTTTAATCTTATAAAAAATATGTGGTCAAAATAACATTGTATCCTTACACCAGTAGTGATATCAGTTACAAAGGATATACAAGTAATTACATCAATATCTTTGCAGTCAAAACTGTCACGAGGAAATCGTCAATCGTGAAATACCGGGAGCAAAAATGAATTGAATGATCTCGGGGATAACCATGGAAACATTAACCATCATGAAACGGAATTCCATTGATTATAAGTTATGCCCAATTGGATACTAATACATTCCTGATGTTAAGAATATTTACTTCGTCGTAGTGATAATATGGCAGATTTTATGTTGGAAAGACAATAACATTATTGATAGTAAGAAAGCACCCAATTGTAAAACAAATTTTTTATCACGTCTTAATTTGACTTCATCAAAAGAGCTGCCCTCGTAGTCAAATATGGTACAGGCATATGTACAACATGTTCTAATATTATATAGTTCGTTGTTCATTGTTAGCTAAACTACCACTACATGGGAATATTCTCTTTACCGAAATACCACTAGATGTGGTAAATTCTCTTTACCGAAATACCACTACATGGGAACATTCTCTTTACCGAAATACCACTACATGGGAACATTGTCTTTACCGAAATACCATTACATGGGAACATTCTCTTTACCGAAATACCACTACATGGGAACATTCTCTTTACCGAAATACCACTACATGGGAATATTCTCTTTACCGAAATACCACTACATGTGGTAAATTCTCTTTACCGAAATACCACTATATGGGAACATTCTCTTTACCGAAATACCACTACATGTGGTAAATTGTCTTTACCGAAATACCACTACATGGGAATATTCTCTTTACCGAAATACCACTACATGTGGTAAATTCTCTTTACCGAAATATCACTATATGGGAACATTCTCTTTACCGAAATACCACTACATGTGGTAAATTCTCTTTACCGAAATACCACTACATGGGAATATTCTCTTTACCGAAATACCACTACATGTGGTAAATTCTCTTTACCGAAATACCACTACATGGGAATATTCTCTTTACTGAAATACCACTACATGGGAACATTCTCTTTACCGAAATACCACTACATGGGAACATTCTCTTTACCGAAATACCACTACATGGGAACATTCTCTTTACCGAAATACCACTACATGGGAATATTCTCTTTACCGAAATACCACTACATGTGGTAAATTCTCTTTACCGAAATACCACTACATGGGAACATTCTCTTTCCCGAAATACCACTACATGGGTAAATTCTCTTTCCCGAAATACCACTACATGGGTAAATTGTCTTTACCGAAATACCACTACATGGGTAAATTCTCTTTACCGAAATACCACTACATGGGAATATTCTCTTTATCGAAATACCACTACATGGGAACATTCTCTTAACCGAAATACCACTACATGGGAACATTCTCTTTACCGAAATACCACTACATGGGAATATTCTCTTTACCGAAATACCACTACATGTGGTAAATTCTCTTTACCGAAATACCACTACATGGGAACATTCTCTTTCCCGAAATGCCACTACATGTGGTAAATTCTCTTTACCGAAATACCACTACATGGGAACATTCTCTTTACCGAAATACCACTACATGGGTAAATTGTCTTTACCGAAATGCCACTACATGTGGTAAATTCTCTTTACCGAAATACCACTACATGGGAATATTCTCTTTACCGAAATACCACTACATGGGAATATTCTCTTTACCGAAATACCACTACATGTGGTAAATTCTCTTTACCGAAATACCACTACATGGGAACATTCTCTTTACCGAAATATCACTGCATGGGTAAATTGTCTTTACCGAAATACCACTACATAGGTAAATTCTCTTTAAAGAAATACTACAACATGGTTAAATTCTCTTTACCCAAATACCACTACATGGGTAAATTGTCTTTACCGAAATACCACTACATGGGAATATTCTCTTTACAGAAATACCACTACATGGGTAAATTCTCTTTACCGAAATACCACTACATGGGTAAATTCTCTTTACCGAAATACCACTACATAGGTAAATTCTCTTTAAAGAAATACTACAACATGGTTAAATTCTCTTTACAGAAATACCATTGCATGGGAATATTCTCTTTACAGAAATACCACTACATGGGTAAATTCTCTTTACCGAAATACCACTACATGGGAAT
Source organism: Sinohyriopsis cumingii (assembly GCA_028554795.2). Classification (NCBI taxonomy): domain Eukaryota; kingdom Metazoa; phylum Mollusca; class Bivalvia; order Unionida; family Unionidae; genus Sinohyriopsis; species Sinohyriopsis cumingii. The sequence continues at coordinate 125,393,540 of CM068835.1, forward strand.
ATTCTCTTTACCGAAATACCACTACATGGGAACATTCTCTTTACCGAAATACCACTACATGGGAACATTCTCTTTACCGAAATACCACTACATGGGAAAATTCTCTTTACAGAAATACCACTACATGGGAATATTCTCTTTACAGAAATACCACTACATGGGTAAATTCTCTTTACCGAAATACCACTACATAGGTAAATTCTCTTTAAAGAAATACTACAACATGGTTAAATTCTCTTTACAGAAATACCATTGCATGGGAATAATCTCTTTACAGAAATACCACTACATGGGTAAATTCTCTTTAAAGAAATACTACAACATGGTTAAATTCTCTTTATCGAAATACCACTACATGGGAATATTCTCTTTACAGAAATACCACTAGATGTGGTAAATTCTCTTTACCGAAATACCACTACATGGGAACATTCTCTTTACCGAAATACCACTACATGGGAACATTGTCTTTACCGAAATACCATTACATGGGAACATTCTCTTTACCGAAATACCACTACATGGGAACATTCTCTTTACCGAAATACCACTACATGGGAATATTCTCTTTACCGAAATACCACTACATGTGGTAAATTCTCTTTACCGAAATACCACTATATGGGAACATTCTCTTTACCGAAATACCACTACATGTGGTAAATTGTCTTTACCGAAATACCACTACATGGGAATATTCTCTTTACCGAAATACCACTACATGTGGTAAATTCTCTTTACCGAAATATCACTATATGGGAACATTCTCTTTACCGAAATACCACTACATGTGGTAAATTCTCTTTACCGAAATACCACTACATGGGAATATTCTCTTTACCGAAATACCACTACATGTGGTAAATTCTCTTTACCGAAATACCACTACATGGGAATATTCTCTTTACTGAAATACCACTACATGGGAACATTCTCTTTACCGAAATACCACTACATGGGAACATTCTCTTTACCGAAATACCACTACATGGGAACATTCTCTTTACCGAAATACCACTACATGGGAATATTCTCTTTACCGAAATACCACTACATGTGGTAAATTCTCTTTACCGAAATACCACTACATGGGAACATTCTCTTTCCCGAAATACCACTACATGGGTAAATTCTCTTTCCCGAAATACCACTACATGGGTAAATTGTCTTTACCGAAATACCACTACATGGGTAAATTCTCTTTACCGAAATACCACTACATGGGAATATTCTCTTTATCGAAATACCACTACATGGGAACATTCTCTTAACCGAAATACCACTACATGGGAACATTCTCTTTACCGAAATACCACTACATGGGAATATTCTCTTTACCGAAATACCACTACATGTGGTAAATTCTCTTTACCGAAATACCACTACATGGGAACATTCTCTTTCCCGAAATGCCACTACATGTGGTAAATTCTCTTTACCGAAATACCACTACATGGGAACATTCTCTTTACCGAAATACCACTACATGGGTAAATTGTCTTTACCGAAATGCCACTACATGTGGTAAATTCTCTTTACCGAAATACCACTACATGGGAATATTCTCTTTACCGAAATACCACTACATGGGAATATTCTCTTTACCGAAATACCACTACATGTGGTAAATTCTCTTTACCGAAATACCACTACATGGGAACATTCTCTTTACCGAAATATCACTGCATGGGTAAATTGTCTTTACCGAAATACCACTACATAGGTAAATTCTCTTTAAAGAAATACTACAACATGGTTAAATTCTCTTTACCCAAATACCACTACATGGGTAAATTGTCTTTACCGAAATACCACTACATGGGAATATTCTCTTTACAGAAATACCACTACATGGGTAAATTCTCTTTACCGAAATACCACTACATGGGTAAATTCTCTTTACCGAAATACCACTACATAGGTAAATTCTCTTTAAAGAAATACTACAACATGGTTAAATTCTCTTTACAGAAATACCATTGCATGGGAATATTCTCTTTACAGAAATACCACTACATGGGTAAATTCTCTTTACCGAAATACCACTACATGGGAATATTCTCTTTACCGAAATACCACTACATGGGAACATTCTCTTTACCGAAATACCACTACATGGGAACATTCTCTTTACCGAAATACCACTACATGGGAAAATTCTCTTTACAGAAATACCACTACATGGGAATATTCTCTTTACAGAAATACCACTACATGGGTAAATTCTCTTTACCGAAATACCACTACATAGGTAAATTCTCTTTAAAGAAATACTACAACATGGTTAAATTCTCTTTACAGAAATACCATTGCATGGGAATAATCTCTTTACAGAAATACCACTACATGGGTAAATTCTCTTTAAAGAAATACTACAACATGGTTAAATTCTCTTTATCGAAATACCACTACATGGGTAAATTCTCTTTACAGAAATACCACTACATGGGTAAATTCTCTTTACAGAAATACCACTACTTGGGAACATTCTGTCTGCTTTATGGTGTAGCTTTTTACTTAACTGAGCAGGGATAGTACATTAGCTCTTTCTGAAAAGAAAAGATGACTCTACATAGAAATGTAATTATTTCTACTACTTTCTGAAGAAAAAAAAAAGACTACAGTTCACAAACTCTCTTTCAATTCTGAAAATGAAGCACCTTGTCCTTGAGTATCCAAGTGTTACGGACAATTCGAAAATATAACAAACAACAGCTAAGCAGATTAGTCACTGAGCAACGGACTTAAATTATCATCAAATATTTCTTTGTTTCCATGACGGATGTATATCTGGCCACCAAAATAGATTTCGCCTAGATATGAAAACAGACGCCAAAAAATCGTTTGCACTTAAAATTAAAGCGAACGACACAGGAATGGTATATGTAGAGAAACCAATTCCAATAATAGCCAATTTGGCATGATATTGTTTCATGACAGGAACAAACTAATCGTACGAAAGTGCTTAAAGGGCTGATACTTGTGTTTCACTGCAACTATTTATCCTCCCGATTTACACAAAGTATCAGGTTCTTATTTCTCTAGATAATTTTGCTACAACACCAAACCAATTTGATACCTCAGTCTCTTTCATTCAGTATCCAGTCATAAAAATCTAATGCATGATAAGTTGGAAGAACTGGACAGGATCCAATAAAAGGTGAATGGGAGATTGGAATAATTCTTCTTGTAAATGTACGAGCTATTTATCAGCCCTGCAATATCAAGCGTGTGAGTTGTAGCGAACTGTCCTTCACCAGATATCATTGCAAAGGTTCATGTAATACCGCGGCACATGGCCCTGCATAGGATAATACCTTCAGTATATGTCCAGTGTAAAAATTGTCTTAATTTACGAAGAAGAATCAAGAATATACGGAGAATTCGATTTGAAAGTCCAGGGATGTATCAGTCTAATGTATTAACAGACAAATGTATCGTCCTTAATACTTCAGTATCATAGATACAACGATCCTGACCCATTTAAAGTTTAATCGCTCACAGAGAGAGAGAGAGAGAGAGAGAGAGAGAGAGAGATAGAGCATTGTTTTCATGTCTCTTACTTAAGACAGCTAGATATGTTCGTGATTACAGCTTTTAATTATGAAATGTTTCTTTTTCCAATGCTATATATATGTGCAGTAGAAAATCATTTAATAAATTAGTATATATGTCACATGCCTGAAAGAGCTTTATATATGATGCAATATAGTAGTGATCTTGTTAGTTTCCTTTCTGCCATTCGTTTGATTTCTCTCTTCATCGAGAATGTCTGCTGTCCTCGCCTTCTTAACTTCACTTAGGATGTGAATGTAATATTTTGATAAGCTGGCAAAATAAGATTTGTTACAGAGCTTTGATGGATCACATGGGCATTTGTGCGGGTAGTTACAAAAGGAACCTAATAGTTAAAGATAATTGGTTGTATTATTATTTTATTATTCAAAATGTATTGTGCTGCAAACGATTAAGATACCATTTCATGAGATTTTGGCACCCCTCACACACACACACACACACACACACACACACACACACACACACATATATATATATATATATATATATATATATATATATATATATATATATATATATAGCTTAGACCTACTGGCAATTGCAAGTCGAAAAAGGCCAAACGCAGTGAATCTGCTTCAGTAGGAAAATTCAACGGAACCAGTATTGTTTTCATGACGAATTTTTATCTGAATCTGCCTCTTTATCATGGTGGGGTTTTTTTTGTTAAATGGACATTCCCTGTGGTACCATCTGAAATGTATCCATGGTTAAATTAGCCATAATTCTATGAGTACGATGGATTAAAATAATTGATATTCTCTCGTTTTACTTTTTCAGTTTCTCTGATGGTTTTTTCGCCTCTTCCACAACGTGTTTCTGATTAGTACGACGCCATTAAAATAGGAGAAATACTAGCAAATTACATTTATTGAGAGGTTTGCCTTTCAAATGTAGAATGTACATAGGACTTAAAAAACAAAATTATCATTTAAACAAACTGATTTAATACTAATTATTTTAATTATTATAAAAATAAAAGCGTATTAGCATAATCCTGAAAATGTACAAATAACGTAAATGAATGTAATAAAAACTTTCCCCCGACATCTTTTTACTTCCTTTATTGGCCGCAGATATGACCAGTATTTAAAGAAGAAAAAAAACAAGTATGGACGGGGTGATTTATCTATTTATTTTTGTTCTTTAAATATCATTGTCAGTGCAAATTTTACTCTTTCGAGTCTTCCCATGGAATAATGTTAAATAAAGAAGTTTAATTAGAGAAAATATGCATCTAACAAACCTTACCAAATCGCTGTTGTAGTAGATCATATGGACTTGTTTGTCAACCAGCCCATCAAATGGCTAAAGGAGGAATGTCCTGTATGCAAAAGGTTGGTTTATCTAAAGCTGCTTACCCTAAACCAAATCATTCTTTACTTTCCCTACTTTCAGATACTTACCTGACGGACAAGACAAAAAAGAAAAAGCACATTCAATAAATGTACAATCATACATAGCATAGTTGGAATCATTGTACAGTAAAACACATTCTAAACATGTTATCTAACCAACAGTTAGAGGATGATGAAGTACCTATGAAGAAGTTATCTGGAAATGTGCATATGAATCCAAAACGTTAGGATACAAAGAAGTATATGAACAGGTATCATATTCCTGCAGGTATTGACTGTTTCCGTCTTATCCACTTCCTTTAGGATGTGATCATGGTTTGCTCTGATGGCTAAATAAGATTCAGTCCTTCTCGAAGGAATCTGCACACAGTTCACTATACTGGCAAAATGTGATTCGGTCTTTCTTGAAAGATTATTTTTTAAATGGTCTATATGTTCATAGTGTCGGGTTCTCTTTATCTTAGGATATATCCATTTAATATTTGTCAGACATTTTGCATATTGGTAGACACTGCATGGTAATTTAGTTTTGGATTATCGTACTTTTATATTTAATGGCACTTTTAACACATTGTTGACTATATCATGCAGAAGAAATCAGAGCTAAGTGCCTTTCCAGAGGCAGTCGATTAGAGGTCTCCTGGATGGGTATCGAACCAACAAATGTTGGATTACGAGTCCGACGCTCTTCCAACTTAAATACCGCTTCTAACGTGGATTATGTTTACATTAATAAATGATCAGATCGACGAAGCGATGACAAATATTTTAATTATTTTACGTTCTTTTCTTTTCAACTAAAATGTATTCGCCATGGACATCTCAAATTAAACGTAAGCTTTAATCAACAGCATATACACACAAAACGTTGGCAAAACCAGCCACCTTTACACATGTATCAATTTGGCTCGTACAGAAAGACGACTGTTCAAAGAGTTAAAGATTAAATTAACATAGTATAGAAAGAAATAAAACAATTCAACAACCTTGCTTTACTCTGTTTCATAGATTTTAGAGTTAATGATTCCTCGTGCTACCGCATGGAACGTGTGAAAAGATACAAATAATTTGACTTGAGATATTAATATATTAATCATGTTTTTGTTTTTTTTCATCTCGAGTTTCTGAGAGTACCAAAATCATTCAAACATACGTGAGAAGGAAAACTTGAAGTAGGTGATATTATTTCCGAGTCAACATTCACTACTAAGATGTAAAATATCAGAGTATTGTATAATGGGAATTTCTAAGATATTGAATCCGGGAGTATCCACGCTATTGGATAGAATACAGATATTTCTAAGTCGTTGAATAGAGTTTTGTTTAGTGTGGATATCTAAGAAGTAGAATATCGAATATATTATACATTACTCTGTTCTACACTTCACGGGGTACGAAATGTACGCGGTAAGTAAGATAGAAATACGAGAATAGAGTGTCTAGTTGGTATTTTTTCCGTACTGGTATGTACTTAAGGGTAGTATTTCTAACGTATTTAATAGATTATACTGGTAATTGTAACCTAGTGAATATAGTCTGGTATGGTGTGAATGAACAGAAAAATAGAGTATATGGGTATTTTACTAAGTTGTAGAATATAATATGTGTTTTAAGTGGACTACGAATTTTCTACGTTGCCATTTAAAGACCTATACTAATTTTCCAAATACTTCTCTACGTTGCGAAGTATAGAGTGAGTGAGTGAGTGATTTGGATTTTTGACTTAGCTTTAACAATTTTTCAGTCAAATCACTACGATGTCTGCAGTGTGACAGTTCATAGTGGTGTCTAGTACCGGGACATCACACCGCAGACGTGTAGCATGATGTCCCATCCAGTCACATTATCCTGACACCAGGTCAACCTGTCCTAACACTAACCTCTTAATGCTGAGGGCCAAGCGAGGCAGTTGTTAGTACCATTTTTGTAAGTCTTTGATATGACTCGGCTGGGGATCAAATCCACGACCTCCCGCATCAGAGGCGGAAGCTCTAACCCAGTGCTGTCCAACCTTTTTGACACCATGGGCCACTGAAAAATGTTTTTCTTGAAGTCAAGGGCCGCAGCAGAAAACTGAAAAGCAACGACTATATAGCTGCTCGAGCTCTGGCGGGCCATTTAAAATCGGCCCGCGGGCCGCGGATTGGACAGCATTGCTCTAACCACTAGGTCGCTGGAGCGGTCGCGAATTATAGAGAAATAGCTGAAAGATAGTTGGATATTTTCTGAAAATGGGATTCTGCTACTCGCATATATATTTCATCCATACACTTTAAAATCTAAAAGTATGTAAAGTATGAAAAGTGTGAAAGTACAAAACAAGGCAAGAACTGCGTGTGATGAAAGTCTCTAGCTGGTAAATATTACGAATACTTGTATGTATTTTTAACCCGCTGGGGAGTGTTCCGGGCATTCGAGTATGTCTAGCGTGAATAAGTTAAAGGAACTCATAACTATGTTCTGTCTTGATCTCTTCCTTTGTTCTAAAATCATAAAGAACTAACAGTGTGTATCTTATTTAACTGTTATATATATATATATATATATATATATATATATATATATATATATATATATATATATATATATTAACTGTTCAGTACAGTATATTTTTTATTTTCTTAGTTCTTGTGTGAATGTGCTAGGTAAGTTGGTAATTGTGTGTTGTTGTAATCGGATAGGTACTCTGTTGTAAAATCATATGGCCATGGTAAGTATCATTTGTTGACAAATTCTCTGGAAATTTAGTAGTGTGTGTTCTTGCACTCGCATATGCACATTCCGGTACGTAAACAATAATTGTTCATCACATAATTAATAATTGTCAGATACGCAATTTTCTAGGAAGCTATTGAGATCGGAAGTACGATAACATGCACAACGATATTAATATATTGATCAATTGGTATTCCTGTTACTTTTGTATTTCTAAGCTATCGAACAGACTATGTATAGTGTTGATAAGCTAAAGAAGTTTGTAATTATGTGCTATCTTGGTACTTTATTGTCTTCTAACATTTTCATGGTACTAAAAGAACGCGGAAATTGAGACGGAAAAAGTGTGGAGGAAAGTCTGGTAGCTGTGCATCTATACTGGTATTTATTCATGAGTTTTCTTAGTTTTGATATGCTGTATGTATATTGTGATGGTATGCATTTATAGAGTATGTTTAGTTGCATACAAAATAGAAGAGTACGATAAGTATGCAGAAACTAAGCCGGAAATGCGCGTGCAGAGATTTTTTGTTGGTGAATGTTATTAATTATGTTATTATTTATAGAGCACATATTAGCTCAGATAAGCTGTAAAATCGACTACACGTTCATGTATCTGTATGGTAGTTTAATTTATATAAACATAAAAAGAAGGAGATTGTGTGGTGTTGTATTCCTTATCGTTACCGTACAATTTCTGTGTACGAAATTTACGCAGAAAATAAAAAGGGATTAAGTGTAGGAAGTCTCTAGTTAGTAATTTGTGTATCTATACCGGTATGTATTTATAAAGTGTATTTTGTTTTTGATATACTGGAGAAAAGAGTGTACTGACACGTACTTATAGCTTGCGTGATTTGAATAACGCTAGAGAGGTTGGTAACTGTGCTTTTGGATTCGTTACATTATTTTGTTTAAAAATCTTTAAGCACAGAAAGTATGAACAAGGCAAGAATGAAATACGCGCGTGGAAGAAAGTTTACATAGAGTTGGTAATTGCTACATTATGGGATCTATATTGCTATATTTTTGTAGAATATCCTTAGTCCTCAGTGTGTATTCATAAACCGTAGACCAGAATATGCTAAGTTTGGATTTTAAGCTGCAGACATTCGATTATAATATGTTCGTTGTGGATAACCTGTTGACATTTTCTAGTTATGTATAGGTACATATCTTTATCAAAATTAAATGAACATGACGCAAAATTAGTACACTTAGTTATCGTGTAGAGAAGTTTATTTTATATATATATATATATATATATATATATATATATATATATATATATATATATATATATAGTTCTCAGTAATGAAACCCTGAAAAACCCATAGATGTCGGCCAGCTAGAACATGCAATGTAATCTAATCTCGAGAGCTTAAACTGAATAACCGGTTAAACAGATTGATGACTGATTTTAAAAAAAAACACAAGGTAAATGTTTTATTGTACGCACTAAATATCGTGTTTAAAACGATTTGAACTAAAGTATAAGCATAAGCTGATGAGGTAGCGTTACTGTATAGTTATATACTTGTCTGGTGTAGAACTGCTTGCACTGTCCATATTAACAAAACAAATATTGATATGAATGTTAATCAATTTACCTACATTATATTTCCAGAGTTCATAACTCAGATGCATTATATGCAGCTCGGCAAGCATCAGTTGAAGAACGTTTGTATTCAAATATTCGAGCAAGAAAACCATTTCGGCAAGATTCGTAGCTGCAGAGTTTGTTTTACCTCTAAAGAATCGGTCAATAATTGGTTCATTTATTTTAGGCATGGGTTATATATATATATATATATATATATATATATATATATATATATATATATATATATATAGATATAGATATAATCTGGTTAAAAGTGGTCAAGTTTCTTTGTTGAAGCAATGCAATTTTAGATTTAGTAGTAGTGGGCATATTTGTTCAGAGATATACTTCACTGGTAACACCATGAAAGACATGCTATCTGTAATTTATTTTAGATTATAACTCGAGGATTTTAAGTAATTGTTCTAGTCTTATTTTAATTATTCTTTTTAGCAATTATAAGTGATAGCAACTATACTTTGATCAGAATAATATTAAATTTAGTTTATTTGACAATCACTGGTATTCTAAAAAAATTGCACATGCATTATGCAACGCCAGACAAACTCAATATATTATTATTCTATCTCATTTGTGAATGTGACCTGGTCTCCTGAGATAATGTCACATTTTGCAACAGTAACATTTAAGACTTTAATATTGTTGCTTCCGAGTTTATTGTGGTATAAACTGTCAGTTTGCGAATCATACATCAAATAACGCCTATCGGTTTTAGAGCCTGTTTACTGCGTATGAATTCTTGTTGAGGCATTGCTATGTAGCTATTTATATAATAGAGAATTCTCCCTCCGCAAAGTAATAGCTAAGTCAATATCAAATAAAAATTCTACCAATGTTAGGCGATCTAAGGTTTTGAACATTCCACAGCATGGTCTTAAGGTAAATTAGCATATGTGATCTGGATATTGTGTTAAATATTCAAAGCAAAATGGTGTATTGTTTTGTTTGACATACAAATGGATTTGAAATAGTTGTTCATTGTGACTTTTCCTAATTGTTATTATCCAGACACTTGAGTAACAAATTTTCGCGTCGTCAGATCTTATTTCTTGTTGATTAACATTTTAGGCTACATGCATGGGCTACTTATCAAATGAAATTAAGACTATCGGTAAGTTATTATAGTGATTGGAGTCCAATAGTCAAACAGTGCAATAAATCGACACTGACAGTTACGATGGATGGTGCAGGGGATCTCCCAACCCCACCATATTGTAACTATCAGTGTCGACGTCTTTCGTTGTATGACTGTGAATCCAATCGCTATAATGTTAGTCTTTGAAACCTCCTCCTCCCAATCCCTATATCAATTTTCCTATAATTTTAAATTCATTTGTAACGAACTACGTTGAAAGTGTTATCTCTAAGGTCAGAATCAAGACTGTAATTTCAACTCAGAATTCAACTAAACATGTTTACAATTAATAATGATCTGAATATTAAATCCACAATCACTGAGAAAATGTTGTTTACATAATAAATGTCACGTCTCATGTACACCATGATCTTGATTTTGGACAAGGACACTTTTACATAACATATAATCGCTATACCGGAATTACTACCGGAATATTGTGAATGCATCTACTTTAACAGCGTTATTAGAATAATGTAACACCTAATTCATATTATAATCATGACCTTTTCGTACTCAGAATCGTCTGTATCATGGGATAGTGGTGCGGAGAAGACTTTTCTCTTATAATAATTCATATATATATATATATATATATATATATATATATATATATATATATAAGATTCAATTTTTGTTGTGACCTATGTGGTCAGATGTTATTTATAGAGAGGTTTCTAAGATGGCCTTGATTTGGGGTTATTGTTTATTGTGCACTTCATAGACAAGTTTCCCTGTAGTTACTTTGCAAGTGTGAGTGAATTATGCCTTTATTGTTGTCATCATGGCAAACATTGCTAAAACAATAACCGATATTATTAGCTAGAAAATGAAACTGAAAATCAAAATAAATCTACCATACAAACCTGAACATTTATGTAAAACATTACGAATAATTTTACAGTTCTTCTTAAAGCAAATGTGTACACATTTGTTATTGAGAATATCATACAAGTAAGATAGAAGGAATTGTTTATATTCTTGAAGTCTTTGTGGTACTGTATGCCACCCTAATATCACCACGTGTTTATGAAATAAAATATGACCTATCTAATTGAATGCTGCTTGATGATAACATTAATTTCTTGACGTGTCCGTATGGCTGACATTGAGATTGGTTTATTTTACCCTAAATTTAATAATGCATCCATTGTATTCCTAGTAAAGTTTGTTGTTCAACCTTCAGTATGTGATAATTATGTCTCCAATACAGCTGCCACATAGCAACGATCACCATACTATCTTCCCATACCCGGTAGTTATCCGGTCACACATACGACCTTTTAAATGTGTATATAACAGATGTACAAAAACGTTATTTATTCTCACGATTAGAATAACGCTCTGGTTTGTAAACGTTGCATCCGTCTCTATGGTTATCGAAGTTGTGTTTACGTTTGTTTTTATTTGCTTCGTCATTTTTTCTGTAGATGTTAGGAAAATCCAACCAATTCAAGTCATAAAAGGTATAGTTATCAAGCTTTAACATCAGTATTATTACATTATTGTACAATATTCTATGTTATAGCTTGTTTTATATCTCGATATCTGTATTGAGTCGATGGCTCGTGCAATTTGACTTCGACTCTCTACCAGCAGTGTAAGTGATTGATACAAATATTTAATACAATGTAGGAGACCTTTTGATCAGAAAATGGATGATTCTATCCATACATCACTTCGGAATATTAAAATGTATAACTACTTGAATTGAGAGCGGCCATAAAATACTATTCGACATATAAATGTATTTATTTCATCAGAGTCTGAAAGAGACCAAAACGTAGAAGCGCACTTTCAAACCCGTGAAAAGGAAGCATTATGCCCCTGCCCATCCGAACGATACACTGAATACAAATAAAAAACTGAGCGGATTGATCACTGAAAAACTTGCTTATTTTTCATCAAATATGTCTTTTTGCATGACAGCTGCTTACTAGGTCACCAACATATATTTCGCTTGGATACTAAAAAACGTAGAAGTATTGTTGCTGTTTTGAATATAGCAAATGGAACGGAAATGGAGTCTGGAAACAAAAGAAATTGCATTTAAAGCTAGAACTATTTACAATTGGCATGTCGCAGTTGGAAATTTGACTTGTTATATGAATCAGGAAATACTCGTTCTGGAAAGGTGCAGTCAGTGCCCAAAATCGTGTTTGCATCTAATTGGGACAGACGCCCATCCTTTCCCGACGAGATATATGGTTCGTATTTTTAGAGATAATTTCACCATCATACCTAATCAATGTATCTATTTGGATACTCCCGACTTTGTCATTCTTTATCCAGTCATAGATTTTGAATGCATTATTTGCTGGAAGAATAGGACATGACTCAACAAAATAAGAGTGAGACATTATTATATTTCTTCCTGCAAATATATGATCTGCTTATCGGCCCCTTGAAGATCATGTTTTGATTTGCAACAAACTGATTACAATCGGAGATCTTTGCCAAGAATGTACATCCAGATGTTGTCGAACGCCTTGTTGACAATATTCGTCTTCAAGGCCATCTTTTCCTTTTCTAGTTCTACCAAGTTGGCAGAACATTAATTCAAGCAATAATACAGATCAAAGCAATTCTCATTCTCGTCCAGTATCGCACATGAAATAATACAGAAAGAACGGGACACTGCAATAAAACCATCATTGAATTATGAAACTTACTTGAATACAAGCAACGCTATGCTTCATACCATATGCTCTTTGTTTGTTCTTTATCGTTTGTTTTGTATTGTTGGTTGCGTTATTATGTAAACAATCTTCACGCAACAATGTTGGCTTTAAAATCACGGGTAGAGTTTACTTGGGTGTGTGTGGGTGTGAGTTTCAAACCTATATTCAAGACATTTGTTTTGGATAATACGCATGTTTACCATAGCACATGGCCCTGCATAGAAAATATGCGAGAATATATCTGTACTCTGTACATGTTCTTAATTATTTAACAGAAAATCAAGAATATACGAAGCATTCTATGTTTAAAATGCAGAGAAGAATCGGACAAATGTGTCGTTCGTTAATAAATCAGTATCACATATACAACGGCAGTACTTTGTTTCAATGGTAACCACTTAGCGCGCGAGAGAGAGAGAGGGAGAGAGAGAGAGAATTTCGTCAATGTGTAAGACTTCAGACACCATCCATACTGTAGATTGTAATTATGAAATTGTGTCATGCTGTAAAAGTGTATAGACGTTTTCATTGTTTGTTTTTTTTTTCGATTTGTGACGTTCAGTATTAAAGCTTCTTATTGAAATAAAATCCCATCTATACGTTGATCAAGATTGATTGAATCTATGCAGGGATTTGGACAGAAACAAGAAAATCCCAGTGGGGTGATATTATTTGTCTCCCCATGAGGCTATCCAGAGTTGGTTTACAAAGAATGTAACCCCGCGACTGGGATTTTATTGTCTTGGTACAAATACTGACAGAGTATTTTTCCCACCCTCTTTTTTCTAACTATATTATAAGTACCTCAATGTAGTTAGCAAGTTCAAAATACAATATTCATCAGGTACTATTATTGCTTCTCACTCTGTATAAAGGTCATCGGGTTTTGTACTCTATTAAGAAAATCTGGATAAGTATCTAAGTAGAATCTAGCTATATATGCTGCTCTTAGAAAAGGACAAAAATAAGAAAAAATTATTACAATTAGTATGTGTTGGAACTATTGCACAAATTGGGTCTCGAGCCACGTGTTTTTGTTTATACTGCGAAATAAGACGAATGTGTTAATGAAAGTAACGTCTACCCTAAGTACACAAGTTCTACTCATGAGAAATAGAAATATAAAATCATTTGATATTATTACCGTATTATCACATTGAATTGATGGAAGGAAATTTATAATAAATAATAAGTATCCTTTATACGGTTAAGTTTTAACTTTCGTTAGTTCTAATTTGAAAAACCTTATGTGGTAGGCAACGGTACGATGCTGTGCAAATACAATATGCAGAATGTGTACAGTTCTAATGTTGCTTTATGAGTAAATTTCTTTTTATTATATGTCTATTTTTGTTTTTGGATTTTATAACAATTACGCAGAAGATATAAAGAGTTTGTTTTGAAAAATAGCTCATACAGCGTGGACACCATGACTGAGACGACATATCTAAGATAATCAGACTGAGATAAGAAACGTAACGTTAGCAAAACAGGTAGATGTCTGTGGAGCATGGGTGAGAAATACTATTTTCTCCCTCTCTCTTAATTAAGAACTTAGTAAATTAGTGTATGTAAAACACAAAATGTGTGGCTTAGTATGGTCCATTTGGCGATTCGTTTGATTTCTCTCCTCGTCATAAAGATGTACTGTTTTCGTCTCTTCCACTTCCTTCATGATGCGAACGTAGTAGTTCGTTAAACTGGAAACATAAAACTGGGTCCTTTTAAAAAGAACTTTTTTAAGCGGATGAATGTGTTTATGACAATTTTATCGTTTATTTGCAGCACAAAATACTAACCTATTTGCTGAAGAAAGAAAAACATGCGCTTGCTTTCAGAATCGTATTATATAATTGTGATGTATCTCATGCGAGCACAATTTAGTTTCATATGTTCAGAGGCATTGATTGTTTAAAAATTTTTTTCTCTCTTGAATGATAAAATATGCTGGTTCTAGAGACTTTACCGTTGTCATTGCATATATGTAGGATAGATCTACTCTAATATATCTGCTACAATTCAAGAGAGGACTGACTCGCGTACGTTTACTTTTGCAATTTAATAGGTACCTTGAATTTGTTCAGCATCATTTTAACAAATCTTACTTGATAAGAACATATTTCATTGTTATTGTAGTATATGTGTAAATTGCATAAATTGAATCAAAAAGCTATTTTTCTTTTGATCTTATTTCTACCTTGAAAATTTATATGACTTGAGTTTAAACAAACTTTATCCTCAGAGATTTATTTCTCATCAAATAATTTAAAATAAGGAAATCAGAGAAAATATGAAGTTAACAAGACTTAAAAGATGGCCGCCCTTGTAGATCATCCAAATATGTTACTCAACGGTTCAAGAAGACCTGCAATGTGTGGAAAAACTAAGTTTATTTAAAGCTGCATACCATACATCCAAACGGATATGTTCACGCTACATTTCGCAAAATAATATTTTAATTATTGTCAGTTGAAATTAATAAAATATTTGAATTGGTTAATACTGATTGGATAATGCTATCCCATTCTATTACATTGTAGTCATACCAAGATTTTCCCGTTCTCCTTCCTTCACTTATATCTTAAATAATATTTTCATTTCTTCGTCTTGTATTAATAACAGCTTATAAAGAACTACTACTACTATTACTACTACCAGTACTATTACTACTACTACTACTACTAATAATAATAATAATAATAATAATAATAAGATGAATTAACACGTTTGATCTTGAATTTTAATATAGCTTTAACAATTTTAGTCATGTCGCTACAATGTCTGCAGTGTGGTAGTTTATAGTGATGTCTGGCTCCGTGACAAGATGCCGCAGACATGTAGCACCATGTCACACCCAGTTTCCATAATGTTCATAAAAGTTTCACAAGATGATTTTCGTATAAAAATAAGTGAGAGTTATTTATTAAGGTAAGTTCATTACAAACATTTTAATTGCATTGTTAATGATGCACTTTCACTGAAGTTTAAAATAAAGTTTGCTTCAAGCACACAGAACTTAAAATTAACTAGTGACATGGGTGGGACGTAAAACTTTACGACAAGCTCGTCAGTGGCCTTCATTGGACTGTATTAGATGTACATACATGAGTTTGGAAATAAAAAGGGTTTTTACATCACTCATATACGTGGGGAAGCTTTTTCATCTTTTGTTTCAATAGGATGTTTGAAATAAAATTTAAGTTTTTATCTATGAATATGTTAATTTTATATGTGTGGGACATTTTACAACCTGGTACATAATCCATAACTATAGAGTTCTTAATGAAGTTTGGGGTTGAATTATGATTTTTTTTATTTTGTTGTTTGCGGGGTGGGGTGGAGAGCGGAGGCAAACTGCATTTTGAACATAGTTTTGGCTATATCATGCCGAGGAAATGGGAGCTAAGTACCTGTCGAAGGAAACATTAATGCAGCCGACCCGAGCTCACCTGTTTTCTATCAAAACCGGAAGAACTGAATTACGAATTCGACATTCTACCAACTTAGCTACTGAGGCTCACATGGATTATGGTTACATTAACACCCAATGAAGTCGAAGAAACAATTAATAACTTTCCTTAACCGTTTCCTTTTATTTTCAAGTCACACGATTTTCGTATGCATTTTCTAAGAGAAATATTAAAGCTGAAAGCATAATTTTAATAATATTTTTTAACAATGTTTAGCCTTTTATACTCTGTCCAGTCTGATGAAGGGTCAAATTTTAAATCTGTAATTTTCCAACAATTTGTGCTTGAATTAGGCATCCAACAGTTTAAACCATCAGCCTATCACCCTGAAAGTCAAGGGGATTCTGTCTTATTGCTTTAATACAAAAAAGATTGGAATGATGGTGTTCTTTTGATGCTGTTTGATATAGGTAATCAGGTCAAATAAATCCTAAAAGTTCTTTCACAAATCCAAAAGTATCGATTGTTCCAAATTAATTTAAATATTCAATGTGTCGATTTACCAATAGCCTTGAATAGGTTGATTATCAAACAGTTTCGACATTTCACAATGATATAATCCACAAACTCTTCGAATGAAATCAAGTAATCACAACATAGTATTTTAGTCCAAGTTGATCTCCAGAACGTTCTACGTTTTAAACAATGCTAGACGTATATATTCGATAAGTTAGAAATGTCAGTATTCTCAGTTGGATAACTTAGATCTAGCATTATTCTCAATTCGATAATTTAGACAGTACAGTATTCTCTGTTCCCTGTTCGATATTGTACAACTAATACAGTATGCTCTGCTTATTTTCTTAGAAATATCAGCATTCTAGTACGCTGATCGTTGGCTTAGAAATGTCAGCATTCTAGTACACTGATCGTTGGCTTAGAAATATCAGCATTCTAGTACGCTGATCGCTGGCTTAGAAATGTCAGCATTCTAGTACACTGATCGTTGGCTAAGAAATATCAGCATTCTAGTACACTGATCGTTGGCTTAGAAATATCAGCATTCTAGTACGCTGATCGTTGGCTTAGAAATGTCAGCATTCTAGTACGCTGATTGTTGGCTAAGAAATATCAGCATTCTAGTACACTGATCGTTGGCTTAGAAATATCAGCATTCTAGTACAATGTTCGTTGGCTTAGAAATATCAGCATTCTAGTACGCTGATCGTTGGCTTAGAAATATCAACATTCTAGTACGCTGATCGCTGGCTTAGAAATGTCGGTATACTGTATTCAACAAACAAGAAATTCCGGTAGAAAATGGAAGAAAATGAATGGAGCATCTTTGCCTTATTGAAAAAGTAAGACATTATAAGCTGTAATCAACGAAAATGATAACATAAAAGAAGAACATTAATCTTATGAAAGGTCCCAGAACGTTTTAAACTGAACAAATTATGAAATACATAAGCTGCAAATATAGCCAATCGCCGCATCTTTCTCAGTACGCCAGCAACAGAGTAGATCCATTGGTTTATTGTCATTCTCGTCAATGTTCATATAGGTTTCAACAATTTGTGTTATACGAATGAACCGAAACATACAGTATGGCCTAATGGCAATTGTTAAAAAGAATGCATCTATGCCACTGTTCATCATTTACATTTCGCGAATACTGTGTTTCCATAAAGTAATTCCTGACCTATTCACGACTACAATGATTCACAAAGTTGGAGTATAAGAAATTCATAGCTCCCACGTGCGCACACACCATTAAACACGTACTATATTCTGCATTCTAGATACACCCATATATATATATATATATATATATATATATATATATATATATATATATATATATATATATATATATCATATGGCGAATAACAGCCCTTTCAAATGCACTGGATCCAGCAAGGGATCGCGTTTGTCAGGGATTGATTAAGATAAGTGCAATAAACGGACAACGAACAGTGCGAAACTAGTATCTAGCTTTCCTGGGCGCTTTCGACTCTTAATGAGTCTTTTTCAAAGGCAAATACGAAACATAGACAAGACAAACAAATAAAACAGACAAACCGTTGTCTTTGTAAAACTTTACATGACTACGACCGCTTGGTTTCAATGTTCTAAGGCGGCGTATCTAGTAAGATTCCTTTTCTTCCTGGTTTCTGAACTTCATTTTGGGTTGTAAGCAATTGCTATAAGTTTTAAGGAATCTTACTGGATACGCCGACTTCGAACATTTAAATCAAGCGGTTTAAACCAAGAAGACTAGAAAAAGACAACCATTTACAAATAAAGTTAACCTTTTGCAGTTGGCATGTTCTCTTTTCAATAATTCTCTAAATTTGCTTATTAGTCACTCAATAACCTATAATTACAAATATAACAATGAAATATCCGGGATATAATTTGCGCGTACATACATTTACATAAAATAACAGATGATGCTATGGCTCATTGATTTCTTGGTCAATATAAAATATATTTCAGCATCCGCAACAAGTCATAGTCATGTAAAGTTTTACAAAGACAACGGTTTGTCTGTTTTATTCGTTTGGCTTGTCCATGTTTTGTATTTTCCTTTTTAAGACTCATTAAGAGAATAATGGTATACCTTTATATAAATTTCATGTACTGTCTGGTAATTGTACACTGTCTAAGGACACCGGTAAGTAAAATGACCGCACTCTTGTGCTCAAGTCACCCTTAATTAGTGTAAAGCACGCTATCTTTAAAAATTATCAAAATACAGAAAAGGAATTTTGGCAGACAGTACAAGTTTCTCAAATTTAATAGCGTATTTTTGCACACTCCGTCTGAAAAATCTCTGACTTTGTGTTTCACTTTGCGAATGAAAGTAAGATCGCTGTAAAAGTCAAACATTCCTTTTGGACCGTGGAATACTTTCTCTAATGCTTATTTAATATTTTTAGAAAAATGGCGCACTGTATGATCCACACCATTTTGTCATTTTAAGTGACTGATTGAAATTTGGAGCTGAAAGGATTGCTGCAATGTATAACCTTTACTTTATTAAAACCCTCCTACCATTTCTGAGAACACTGAAATATGCTTTTCTTACTGAACAAATTTTGCAGGGGTTTAAGCAATTATAAGACAATTTGAACAAACTTCCCGATAATATCCGAGCATATCCAAAACAATTTGAACGATAATATCCAAGCATATCCAAAATTGCATCAGTTGCATCTTACTGATAGGCACTGGATATTCGAAGGATGGAATATTGCATGACGGCGAATTTTTCATACTAAACGTCCAAACTTTATATTGATGAAGTCTATCTAGAATTGGAAATGATGACATTTTTTCTGTTTTCCTGAGTGGAAGTTGCCAGAATCCTTTCAGAAGGTCAAACTTGGCAACCTATTTTGCATTCCCAGTTTTGTCAATATGGTCATCGATTTATGTCATTGGAAAAATTCCATTTTGGCGACACTGTAGACATTCCTACGGTCACAGTACACACTAAAAGTTTCATCTAAGTTAGGCACTAAAAACTCTCTTGGCTGGTCATTTTCCGAGCTTTGTATCAGGTCAGTGTCAATGTATTTTATTGAAAACAGTACATTGTTTGGTCAAACAAACCACAGCCTGATTTTATTATAGATTATTATGAACAACTCATGTCATAATGTTATATATCACTCCTTTGTTATTCTGCAGGCCTACCAATTAATAATCGATGTTAAGTTTTAAGGGACACACTGGTTTCTCAGTCCTTTATTATCCGGTACGTTGCCTTTGCCTGAGACGTCATAGCACTAATTTCTTTACCCATTGAGTGTATTCAGCTATTAATAGGCTATGATCTAGCTGGAGATAAGTGCATGGTTAATCAACATGTAACTAACATGCCTTGTTTGGATCAAAAGGTTGATGGAATTGAGATTATACTCTCCGATTGTTGTCCTGCTTGTGCAGTTAATAAAGCTATCAAAAGAGAGCTCCTGAGCATGATGATCATGGATAATTCCTAAGTCTGACGCATTCGTTCAGTATTTTGATGAGGTCGCGTTTTATCCTGGTATTAACCTATCAAGAGGTATTTTTCACAGTAATACCCTTTATGTTATTCATTCTCTAAATTCTAATCCTGGTAACAAAAGAGAATCATTTATAACCGAAGAGGAGAAAGATCATGGGATTTCTTGTTCTTCTTAAGACGGTTGGTAGCGAAACTGAAGCCTCACAAAAACCAGTTTGTTATTTTGTGAGAAATGGAGGTCACATGAAGTACTCTCAGATCTTGGGTTATCAGTGAGTTATCAAGTCGTGGTTCCTAAGTAATGTCAACAGAACATTCTTACTCTATCATATGAACCTCCCTTGGCCGGTCATTTGGGAGTCAATAAGACTTAAAGATCTTGAATAATTTTTTATTGGAATATACTTAAAAGTGATACTTTTTAGTACAGGTAGATTTTGTCAGTCTTGGCAACTGGTAGAAACACCCAATGGAAGATGCCTAAGCCTCCTCTGCAATCTATTCTTAGATCTGGCGAACCATTTGGTAGACTGTGTTGGTTCCTTACCTATCACCAAGTCAGGCAACCAATAATAGCTGACCATAATGTGTCCGCCAAGATTTCCAGAGGTATTTCCTTTGAGAAATATTAAAACTAATACCATAATAAAAGTTTTGATTAACTTTTTACGTTTTTTTTACACAATTTGGCCTTCCCAAATATGTTCAGTCAGATAAGGGTCACAATCGCCCTGATAGGCGAGGGGCTTTATAAATGTTTCTTTAAGGTAAAGATTGGGATGATGGTATTTATTGTCTGTTGTTTGCTGTTAAGGAATCAGTTCAAGAATCATTGAATTTTAGTATTCTTGAACTCGTTGTTGGATATACGGTCAGTGAACCATTGAAGTTATTAAAATAGAAACTATTTTCAAATGAAAATTGCAAGATTAACCTTCTTGACTATATCTAATTTCCAATATAAGGCTTTCAGTAAATTAAAGGTCATACGTAAGAGTGCACCAGTTCCTTTAGCTCCAAATGTTAGTCATTTATTTAAAATCTCTCTGATGCAGTTGATATGAGTGATGTTGCGATATTTTTCTAAAGAAAATTAGGCATCAGAGAAATTTTTGCACAATCAAGAAGGTATGTATAGCTTTGATCATGGCTTTGCAACGCGTTCAAGTGTATATTGATTTAGGTCCATCTTCGATCATTGAATACAGCGACCACAACACTCTTATTGTATTCGCAAAATGAAAAACAAACATCTGTATAGTTCCCTACTTCCTGACATGTAAACAGTTGGTAGCTATAGCATAATTACACCATCCCGTTTGTACAATCTACCGATTTGAAAGTTATTAAAATAGAAACTACGTTTAAATGAAAATTGCAAGATTAACCTTCTTGACTATATCTAATTTCCAATATAACTTGTCAAACGCGTGTGAAGTAGCAAAATCTAATCTTCACACTACTCAGTCAAAAATGAAATTAAAGTATGACGTAACTGAAACTGAAAGGAAATTTCACCTTCGTGATATAGTTCTGCTCTCTTGCCCATACCTCAAAATCCTCTTCTGGCAAAATGTTATATTCCTTATCCAATTGAAAAGAAAATTAATGACTTAAATTATATAATGGACACTACTGGGAGGAGGAAAGTAACAAATTCATTATGAAAAGTTTTGTAAAGGAGTATTTTGGAAGAGATAACACTGTTAATCATTCAAACAATTTAGTTTTACCTCTCCCTCACAGTGGCAATGTAAACGATGTAATCCAGTTTGACTGTAGTGACTACGGTTTAGGCAATATTCAATGTTTAGAAATACTAAACTATCTGGACCAGAAACTTTCACATCTACAACTACAGAAAAAGGGGTGAATTAAACCAGCTGTTATGTGAATATGAGCATTGTTTCCTGACGTTCCAACACGAACAAATAAAATCTACCATGACGTTAAACTTGTAGATTCTACTTCTGTGAAACAGCATCCAAACAGAATAAATCCTCTCAAGCAGGCATGTTTAAAAATGGAATTCTCTATTTGCTAAAGACTAATTTCATAGAAGCAACTACAAGTAAATGGTCACCGTGTATTCTTGTGCCTAAACCATATAATGCTTTCCGTATATGTAGTAAATGTGGCAATGCTAATAGTGTCACCAAAATGAACTAATTTCCAATTACAAAACTCGATGACTCCAGATGGACTTTATCAATATCAAGCAAGGCAGTTTGGTATGAAGAATTCTATGTCAACATTCCATACTTGAATGAACATGATAATATATTGTCTAGATAATCGTGACGCTTATATCGATGACATAGTCATCTGCACCGACACCTGGAAAGATCACTTAGAAACCTTTCAAAAATTCCTTGATAGACTCAATGATGCAATTTTTGACAATTACTTCTTCTCTTGCATTTAAAGGATATATTGTGGGGCACGGTAACGTTAAACCGGTAGAAGGTAAGGTCAAGGTTATTTCTGAATTCCCAGTGTCTATCAGTAACAAGCAGCAAATGCGATGTTTGGATATTGCTGGATATTATCGGAAAGCATGTTAAATTTTTTGTTATAATTGCAGAACCCCTGACCGATTTGTTGAGTAAGAAATGTAAATTTCGTTTGTCTAAGAAATGTTAGGAGGCTTTAAACAAATTAAAGGTCATACGTAAGAGTGCGCCAGTTCCTTTAGCTCCAAATGTTAGTCATTTATTTAAAATCTCTCTGATGCAATTGATATGAGTGATGTTGCGCTATTTTTCTAAAGAAAATTAGGCCTCAGAAAAAATTTTGTACAATCAAGAAGGATTTTATTGCTTTGATCATGGCTTTGCAACGCGTTGAAGTGTATATTGATTTAGGTCCATCTTCGATCATTGAATACAGCGACCACAACACTCTTATTTGTATCCGCAAAATGAAAAACAAACATCTGTATAGTTCCCTACTTCCTGACATGTAAAAGGTTGGTAGCTATAGCATGCTTACACCATCCCGTTTGTACAATCTACCGATTTGAAAAACAGAAGGTATCAAGAATACAAAAATGAACAAAACCTTTTAATTTCATTCATTAATTCATAAGTTCTAACCTGATTGTTGCTTTAAGTGCTTTAGCACGTGGATTTGTTTTAAATAACGTTTATGAATTTGTCGATAGCAGTAACGGTGAATTGATATATCTGTTTTCTATATTACTAATGGATGTTTTCTTCAAGAATATTTGACTATATTATTTGAAAGTGTGATGAAAAGTCTCTTGCTCGGAGATATATGTATGATGACTATCCTGTCATGAATTTACTGTTTTGTCTACAGTAGGTAGAGAAATTGTTGAAACTATTTTACGATCGAACTTTTAAACAACACAGGCAATACTTTCCATTTCACTTGGCATCGTAAGAAAGGTGAAGGTTACTGATATTCATTTGTCAGTCTTTAATTGTGCTCATCTGCAAACCTCCATCCTTCAGTCGCATGGTGACAGATCTATCAACATAACTTCATCATATGTCTCTTGCTGGGCGGTGCTCTTATTCCGATGAGAAATTCTGAAAGTGAGCAGCTCATTTTCTGATGGGAAAATTTGGAAAAAGAGCAGATCTTTCTGAACTGTAGAAGAAAATATATATTTTCGGAAATTGGAAGGAGAGATCATGATTTTATTTTAAGTGACCATGACAGAATATTTGGCCCAGAATGTGAAATGTAATTGGTATCTGTACAGATAATATTTACGAAATTAAGCAAGCAATAGAGAGACATACGTTTGTGAAATTCTGAACAACTTCCTCGATCTTGTTATGTATGTAAAGACCCCTTTGTTGAACATAGTGTAATCTTCAAGATTAAAAGTAATTTCATTTTTAAAATCCACAATTGCATAACATTCTTTTAAAATAACATATTGAACATTATTACAAGACCTTTGTTGATGTAGTCAGTACCAGATATAACTTAAAGCTAATCAGTTTATTGCTGTAGTTCATCAAGCGATCTCCAATTAGTGATTAAAATCAATAGCTGCAATTAAGAAAGTGATGAAACAAATAAAGACAGAAAAACTGCAGAAAAAGATAGAAGAAAAAGAACAGATAAAGGAAGAAAGGACTAAAGGAACGAGAAAAGAAAGACAATTATATAGTTGATTGAATTAAAAAGAATAATTCCTTTGTTCAGTTAAGTGTTGTTTTTAAAAGTCATAACAAGATCTAATTGTATGCCCAGAATATATGCATATATATATAGAACTCCTAGCAAAGTATTGTCCTAAAAATCAGACATAGTCGAATACGGAAAACTGACACAATAATCATTTGTAAGCTTTTAAACAATTTATGTAAGGTCTTTTACTTTACAGTTTTACATAGGAATCGTTTAGTGCTTAAGTTTGTATGCTTTCGTGTGTATATTAGTCGTTTTGTGCTTAATTTAGTACTCCATCGTGAATGAAACTTAATGAAACTTTATTGTAACACATCATTCTCTTCAACAGTCCTGACTTTAACAATATAGATGACCTACAATAAGATTTTGTGTAAATCATACACACTGTAAGCATAAGAGTTTGTGCAAATCATACACACTATAAGCAAAATTTGGGCCATTGAATTAATTGAATTGAGTAAGTTCAGATAATGTATGAAATACTGATGCGAACTTAGTGACTTCGAGACAATGATAATTCAGGTAGAAATTTGGAAATAGAACCTTTATGAGAAAAATATGTTCGGACAAATGCAACCTTTTAACAAGTACAAGTGTTCAAATCTCTTGATTGATTGATTAAACACTAATTGAAGGTAAGTATTATGATAATATTTTATTTGGTTTAACTCAAGTTTATTGAGAGAAATATATCAATATTTTTACTACAAATATTATTTCTGTGCTTACAACTAGTTGACCAAAACTGTCACAAAGAGGGAAAATATCTGCTGCATTTGCAAAGAAAGACACATTATTATTAAACTCCAATCTTCGTAAGCAATCTTCTTCATAATTATAATTATTATAGCTAACCTCTTTCTTCTTGGCATTGTTATCAATTATTATTAGTTACTTATGGTGTCCAAAATCTAAAAAGAAACAGGACGTGAGTAATTTTTGTGAATCGGATTAAAACCTGTGGATATTTTAGCACATATACGCAAAGTTTGAAGTCACTGTAGGTTTCAATATATTTCAGACTGTCGATCAACATGGAAGTTCCGGATTACTATGATGAGGTGTCTCTAAGACTAATGAGAGTACTGGACATATCAGGATATGGGGAGAAAGCTCGGTGGAAGAGAACTGAAATCTGGAGACAGATTGAGAAACTTAAAAATGTCCAATCTTTACCTTTTGACCTTAGGACACATTATGTCGGAAGTCAAGCGGAGGCAACTGATATGGGATTAAATTCAGATCTTGATGTTATTTTATTATTCGTGGCCCCTACAGTAGTGCAGGATCTGCGGTCATGGAAGCCTGGTTCTACAATATTCCTCATGATTACAGATAGCACCACACCCCCAGGATATGTCAAGTTACAAAGGGTATACAGTAATGCACCAATTCCTGTTTGGAATCAACAGACAGACATACTAAAGTTAGATGCGCATGGTCGATCAGTTCTATACAATGCGCACACAGGTATTAAATGTGAATTGGCTCATGCACATAATGGACCTGCCAATACATACTATTACAATTTAGGATTTTCATCCGACATTGTATTCGCTTTCCGAATGTTATCATGGCCTTATATGGTCTTGAAGTGGATAATACGACACAGAAATCACAACTGGCCATCACAAGAAACCGTTGCCGTCATTCAACAGTCCGGGACACTACTTGTACCAGTGGGCCAAACACTAAGCCCTGAGAGACATCTTCACTGGAGAATATCCTTATCGTTTGGGGAGAAAATACTAGTTTGGCAGTTCAGTTCGTCTCAGTACAAATGTTACGTCTTACTGAAAATGATCAACAAATACTTCATCAAACCGAAGGCCGGAGACAATGTGTTGACTAGTTACCACTGTAAGACTTGTATATTCTATTTGATCGAGAGCACACCTGCAACTTTGTGGCAGCCTCAAAATGTACTGATTTGCATCGAGCTTTGTTTGAGAAAGTTGCGTACATGGGTGGAGGAAGGCAACTGTCCGAATTATTTCATACCGGAGGAAAATATGTTTCTGGGTAAAGTGTATGGTCACATTCAAAGTTACCTGGTTAATGTTTTACACGATCTAATTAGACAAAGGGGAAAGTATCTCACTGGGATATCCTATAACAGAATTGGACAAAAGCTGATCAGAGCCTGTCAGGTTCCCGTTGCAGAAATTGACCATGAAGAAAAACATTTTAATTCCGCATTCTTTGCAGTTATTCATCTACTGATCCTAGTTCGATCAACTTGGTTTGATCTTTTGGCTAAGGGTGTTCTAAGAAATCCCTGGATATTAGAAAGGACATTATCATCACATTGGGGCGCACAGGAGCCTAGCAACATACTTATCTCATTTTGTTGTTCCAGTCTTGGTTCCTATCTGGCCTCTAAATGCTGGAAAGAGGAAGTCATAGATCAAGAGGGTCTAGACTTGGCTTACGAGTTTCTCCTGTTGGGGTCATCGTCTGATGTTGCCTCCGGAAAACTAAAGCTTGCAGCTTTCTACCTCATGCAGAACAATGTCATACTGGCAGAAAATATACTTCAAAATATTGAAAAGAACTACACATTCCTTGTTTTGAATGTAGAAACAGAGGCAACCAAGGATTTCATCTTGCTTAGAATTGAGAATGAGAATCTTTCAACCACAGAGTTAATAAGACATTACTGTGCCTTTCCAGTGCCTTATCTCCCCTTAGAAATTCATTACACACCCAGAGCACTTATCCCAGAGATGTTCCGCTCGACAGGATCATACCAAGTTTCTCTAAATCCTCTTATTGACTACATGCAGTCATGGGCAGTGGTGGATCCTAAATTCTATCTTCATTTTCTAGAGCATCAGTGTTATCACCAGCAGTACAAAATCCCCCAGAAGATGGCTGCTTTGGACAACATGATCTGGGTCATACGATTCAAGCGGTTGAAGTACAAGGACACCGCCTTCAACCTGCTGGCGTACTGTCTGAAGAAGGAGGGATTACTATTGCAAGCCTACAAAATTCTCTCCAGGTCAATGAAGCTAAAGAATCACCACAACGCAGCCAAGTGGCAGATAGGTTGTCTTATTAACGCTGCTTTCATATGTCTGGGCGGCAGACATTAACTTGTGGCGTCCCCATGATCAAATAGTTGCATTTCTTTACAGGTAAATGTGATTCGAAAAACTAAATATAAAACACATACCAAAATCACTAATATACCTTCTAGAATCGACTTTCAAAGAGTGTAGAAAACATTTTGCGTCTATTTTCACAAGAAGAACTTACTTGCATTGTAGACAAAAAATATATTGAAATTTATAAGTGTACTAATTATTAAGTTTATCCCCACTCTGTGTTATTATTAGTAACACAACGTAAAAGGTTTAGATTATTTTGCAAAGGTCATTGAAAGTATCATCAGTATGGCTATATCAAGACACGAATATTCTGCAATGCATTTATGAAATTTGCCGTTTTGAAAGACTAATTCTATTTCACCATCTCAGACAGTATATACTAACTTATGATATCGTTTGTTTTCAGAGACTGAGTTATATGGCAATTTCTTTTTATTGAAATGACAATTTGGGTTATATCATGATAGATACCCTTGTTTCAGGAAAAACTTTTCTTCACACGGATTTTTAAGATTGATTGCACCATATAAATATGTTGACATTCCCAACAGATTTCACCCAATGAAAGAGTATGAAAAGCTTTTCTCAAAGCAGATTTATATTGAAAGATCTATTTTTGTTGTCTCTTAATGTAAATAATACAGCAGCAGAGAGGGCGAACAGACCATAGAATTCCGACAAACAAATAAAACAAACAAAATAAAATCATCTCGTAGAAAGGTCCAGATTTTTACAAATAAACGTTTCATTGAGATGTTTTATTTTTTGTTGAAACCAACCCCATCAATAAAACCTTAGTTCGAAAAGGTAGCTGAAAAATAAAGTATTCTACGTGTTTATTTATTTTTTGTTTAATTACTGGACGACCAACATTGGTAGGCGCCCTCTCTGCTGCTCATCAGAAACGTTACAAGATTTTATCAAGACCCACACGATATCTCGTTCTTGGATCATGTAAATTTATTGTTATAAATCCATGCGGAGTAGCTTGCGCTCGTGAAAAGAAATTTCTGAATTTAATTATATCCATGTCACCATCACACCAAGTTTGATGAATATTTCGCAGCGTGTGTGTGTCTATATCATTAAACACAACTAAAATATTGCAGTTGTCTCTGATCACTTTCGGAATTTGTGTATACCGTTGAGTAACATAGATCACATCTGTATTTTTATGTCTACCTCGAGAAAATATTCTACCAGGATTTGTTTGTTTATCCAGCATCACATCGTCGTATACAACTAAATTATTAATAAATCCATCTAAAACATCTACGCATGGTGCTTCATCAATATCGGTTATAAACTCTATAACATCATTACCTTCGTCCAGTAATCTTGCGTTTTCATTGAAATCTTTAAGTACATCATAACATCGTTGATCATCAGCGGATGGTGCTACTAAATATAATTTATCTCATTTCATAAGTAATAACTGCGTCTTACCCGATCCAGATGGTCCTATGATAATCATTCTGATGGAATTCGGTAGCGCAGGATGATGCTTAACAGGTTCTCGTTTTCTTGTCGCTGAGAAATCAATTATATCTATATATATTATAACATGAATTTATATTGCTTACGCTGTAGATCTAAAACTCCAACTACTGATTTAGCTACGGTTACAATAAAAAATAAAAAAATAGCGTATGGTGGAAAACGTTCTGTATGCGGTAGGAAGAAATTTTCGTTTTTACCTAATAAGCGCGGTGGTGATATTGCTAATTTGATGTCAAAGTTTCCAGGTACTCCATGGGCTAAATATAGCGGAGAAGAACATCTACCAGGATATAATTATTGCGGTCCTGGTACCAGACTTGATATCAGACTGGATAATCAGGATCAACCAAAACCAGGCGAGGAGACAATAAACGCCATTGATCGAGCTTGTCACTCTCATGATGTAGCTTATAAAAGTAAAAATCTACAAGATAGACATATTGCGGATGTGAAATTAATTCACGCGCTAGATTCTATAAAAACTAAAAATATCAAAGAAAAATTAGCTAATTGGTTAGTAAGATCCGCGATGAAAAGTAAACTCGTATTAGGGTCTGGTAATATATAATGGAATTAATTTATTATTCACCAAGAGGATACTGGAGAGGCAAAGCAGCAATTAGTAAACTTGCTGATGCAGCAGCGGTTAAACATTCTACTGCTAAAACGTGGTTATTTAAACAAGCAATATGGCAAATTTATCTACCACCACCGAAACGAATTCAGTACGCTTATTTCGATGTTAGTGTTCCTAATGAAGTTCATCAAGCTGATATTCTGTTTTACCACATGATACTGTACGTAGAAAAACGTACAAGTACGCGTTAACCGTAGTTGATGTTGCAAGTAGGTATAAAGAAGCAGAACCTCTATCAACGAAAACATCATCTGAAGTAGCTGATGGGTTTGAACGAATTTATCAACGAGGTGGTGGACCACAAAGTGGTCTACGATGGCCACAATTATTACAGGTTGATCCTGGTAAGGAATTTCTTGGTCCAGTATCATCGTTGATGAAACAACATAATACCAAAATACGACGAAGTCATACTGCAATTCATCGTGATCAGGCAATTGTTGAGCGATTTAATCGAACACTCGCTGAGCGGTTATTTGGATATCAATACACGAAGGAATTTATTCAAGATAAAAGATCTCGCGAATGGGTTGCAAGATTACCAAGCGTGATAGCTGCATTAAATGATGAGATTACACGAACAACCAACATGAAACCCATTAATGCAATTACAAAAAAAGTATACCAACACAACGAAAAGATGTTGAAAAACAAAAAATATTGGGTGATGTTACAGTCAGATATTTATATGAACCGGGTGAACTTGAAGGTGGTAAAGCGATAGCGACTGATCCTATTTGGAGTGTTACTACACACAAAATATCCACCGTGACAAGATCCTCAGGTAGACCTGCAATCTACAGATTAGATTCGGCTGCTCCTCAACGTGGATTTACACGTGAACAACTACAAATAATTCCCGAGGATACACAACTACCACCGCGATCATTTAACTAGCACCCAAGGCGCTGGCGCCTCTACGTCGATTACACTCAAGACAGGTCAACATGGTATTTTCTCGTGTATGACCGCGACTGTTATCTTTTCTGTCTACGGTAAATTGTCTTGAATCATTACTCGAATACCGCCATAACATTATACAATTACAACTTGCACAATGATTATTCTGCTGCTGTTTTAACTCAATAATAAATTCAGCATCAAGATCAAAGTCACGCTTATTTTTTTATCAGATTGTTTGTATCCGATTAATTTTTTTCTTATTATATCATCATCGATGATGTTAAATTTATCAACGATTTCAGGAATTATAATTCTACGTAATTGAGATATTTTTCTGACCCTCGATACCGCTAAATAGACTAAATTTGATCGTCCACAATCCAAACTCGTGTATCAGAAATAGTTAATCCCTGAGACGAGTGGATCGTCATAGCGTGTCCCAACACCCATGGAGATTTGTCAACGCGTAATGCATCTTCGACTACACTGATATCAACGGCGACAATATCATTTAATACGAGATTCTGTTTTTCAGTTTGCCCTGGAATATCAACATTAATATTCTGTTTTCGTGTATCTGATGGTCTATAACATAACGGTACAGGTAATTCTGAATATTTTTCTTTATGTAGTTGAAATAACTGCTGCTGTAAAGCGTCTCTGATTATTTTTCTGCTTGCTACTATCAAATCGTTGGGTCTCCATAAATTTAAAAAATCACTCATTGAGGTCTCTGAGATCACTCCGCGTATTATTTCAGACTGAATTTTGTTTGATTGTAATCTGATTAATTTTTTTAATTCCTTTAAATTTGCATCGAGAGCTCTATGATCATCATCTATTTCTTCGTAATAATCAACGAAATGTTTTAACCAATCATGTGGAGATGGTCCAACAAAAGGCGGCGGTTGACCATGATTGCCACACATTATTATAGCGGTATTTTTCGTCAACAACCAATCAAGAAACATTTTTAATGTATCTAATGACACCGTGCATATCTCGTCCCAAATAATTATTTTAGGTATATATTTTTCTCCCATTTGTTCAGGAGTCCATGTATCCCCGCGCCACCGAAAGAAACTATGATACGTGCACGATTGTACTTGCCGTTGTTTCATCTCCCGTGCAAGTCTATGTGTGGGTGTCAGCACGATCATATCTGAATTTCTAAAAACATTAATTGCTCGAGTCGTTTTTCCGCATCCACCAGGTCCATTGAGATATATTGTCTTATATCTAGTTATTGGATCACTCAACGATGGTGCTTTCGACATTTCTGATATTTTATTACCCTTACGATAAAAATCTCTCATTGGAACATCTGCTGATTCTGTGTAATTGTGTAATATTTCTTTTTTTATTCTCCATGAACTCCATCGTTCATCATTACTTAAAAATTTCATAACAGATTCTAAATATTTACTCGAAATATAAAACGAATCTGTTGCGACTCTGACTGCGGTCTCAGGAAATCTATTAATCATCGATAATAAATTTATAGAAACATAAGCTAACAGGGAAGATCTTAGATGAGTATACTGTGGGGAGATATCATTTATGTAACTAACGATCGTACCCAATTTTGTTCCGTCGGATAAATCAACACCTTCTAGATTTACAAATATATTTCTCGCTGTTGTATCAGCGATTATAAAATCGTACTCGGCATCATCTAGAATTAATCGTGCGTGATGTCTTTTATGATCATATGCACCACCTTGAGTAAATTTACCTATAATTTTTCTACCAAGATCTTTTGCGGTTTTGAGTTAAATCTCGAGAATTTTAGGAGCTTCTTTGATAATATCATCTTCGGAAGCATCAGGAAATTTTTCCTTAAATTCCTTAATAACTTCATCGAGATTGATAGAATCTGACATGGGCAACCAAACTTCGGTCTGCGCGTGATATGATATAATCGCCTCACTAACCACCAACGATGTCAGTATCGCACAATCTAGCATATATCGTAATAAAACTATAGGCACCCAGCGTTTTCCACAAAAATGTCTGCCAAACCAAACATAACAAATCTTGTGAAGATTTTCGTTAAGCTCGAATGATTCAACACAAGCAAATCCAGTCAGATCAAAATCAGGTAATGGTCCATTAATTGCCACTCGCGTCATCTCGTTTGTAGGGTGACCAAATCTTTTAAAGTACACAGAACAATCTCCGTATCCTAGAAAACTTCCTGGATAGCATGCAACCATATCAACCGAAATGACATCATTGTAATTATACTTGGTATTCCATAATCCACCGTGTCCGTATTCGACGCAACTTGCGCGTACGTCCTCGAGTAAATCAAATCGTGTTGGTTTCCATGAATTTCTTTCTCTAGCGAAATGAGCCGCAACAGATGGAACGGTAAAACAATTAGTTAGTAATTTGTCAGTATTTTCCGCGTGCTTGCACTCTAAAAACTTCTCCGCGAGATTTTTCATCTTGTCATGGAGAGATTCTGTTCGATATATTTCACCATTTGGTCTGACAAACTGATCAAATTCACCTTCCTCATTACTTTTAAATAACCATACTGATACAGGATCGTTTTTACTTATTTCGTTAATAAAATCAAACATGCTCATATCTGAGGGATAAAATCTAACAGTTCGATCACGTGGAAATATTGTTACTGCGCTGGTCCATACGTGCGCGTTATGATCAATATTATTTATTGGAGCTCCTTTCGATTTATATTTCGATTCGTACAATACTTCTCCCGTTATTGTTGATACTGCTATTGGAAATTTTTATATTTTTCCTAGTTCAGCAACATCTTTTATTGTAGCACCGGTATCCTTAACTGAATCAGCCCATGAGTTTATTTTTTTACGTCTTAAATCAGTTAATCCGTTTCCACGCATCGCGTTTGTAAAGTGTTCTATTACTCGTTCGGCTACACAATTTATTTTTGAAAATTTCATGGGTGCCAGTTTATCAACGTTGGGTTTTTTATTTATCTCATAGATTCCATAAATAACCGCTGTTACAGGATACGCTCGCTCATAATACGGTTTATCAATACCCGTCAATAGACCCGGTCTGGAATTTTTACTTAATATGGCAATTTTATTATTACCAATGACAGGATCATATTTGTCACGGATAATCCAACTACCTGTTTCTGTTAATACAATAAATTTTACTCTGAAGAAATATTTTTGATTGCCCTCATATTCAGTGATGTAGTTAATGATAGTTGCCGCTCGCTTGTCATTCATTGTGGCGTCCTTGACAGTATTGCGAATAATCTTGAACGTTGACCATACATGAGATGCACATTCCGTGTAAAATTCTTTCTTGGCGTCGTGAATTTTCGAGATCAAACTTTTATTTTTCGGATCAACCAGATCTCGTACTGGTAAGTCAGAAGATAATCTGTCGAGATTAATTTATATTTAACAGGCCTAGTTTGGGATAATCTCTCAAACTCGTTCATATAATTAAAACAAATATTTAAATAAAAAATATATATACAATGTCTCAATGCAGATGGTTGATGATCGGTTCAGTAAATCGATGTAACAAATCCTGTAGAGGTGAATTTTGTTGGATGCACTTACAAAGTATACGACGAGGAAGTCTAGGACCAACACCGTGTCTGCGATGTGGTATTGGGGTGCGAGGCAAAACAGAATTATGTGGAAAGTGCGGTGGAAAACGGTTTAGAGAACTTAAAAGATCTTATGACAAAAAAATAATAATGGTGAAAACGCTATAAAATCCGTGGAGGATTATATATCAAGATTTCAGAGAAGCAATGATTTAAACAAATAATATTATTGTATAAATGGAGCAAAATATATCTGTCCCACATCCTGTCATTAAGAATTACGAATCAGATCGTAATGGCATGATTAGAAATTGCATGTTGAAGAGACCGGTTGGTACTGTTGATAATACTGGCTATCTTAGATTTACTGTTGGAAATAAAAGATATCTCTGTCATCGATTTACGTAGGAGTGTTTCTTCGGAGTGATCAAAGATGATCTTGTTATTGATCATGTTGACGGAGATCCTCAGAACAACTCCTTATCCAATTTACAAGCTATGTCACAGAGTGAGAATAATGCACGTGGTAATACTGGAAGATGTAAGACAGTTTCTAGAAGGGTGATCAAGGCCACAGAAACTGGTGAAGTAATTATATTTCGTTCGATATGTTCTGCTGCGAAATATTTTGATATTCACCCACATCCAGTACAAAAAGTAGCAGAAAATATATATAAAACCGCTTTCTCAAAACAATATAAACAGAGAATCACCTTCCGATATCAATAATTATCGTCACCACATTGAATTATTTTTTTTTTGGTCAGAAATTACTACTTACCTGAAGGGGGATATCTCCGTTGAGCATATTCATGTAACTGAGTTACTTCCCCTTGACCGCATTCATTGTGTAATAGTAGATCCGTTGCAGGGGAAAACCCAAGAAAAATCCCCCAATCATGGGTTTTTCCAGGTTTCTCCATTATATATACTGGCCTCATACGCTGTGTTTTGCCTCTAAACTTGCTAGTGTGCGGTGGCAGACTAGGAGTTATGGGGCTGCCTCTAAACTTGCTATTCTGCGGTGGGAGACTAGGAGTTATGAGGTTTAATGTTGTGTTTTGCCTCTAAACTTGCTAGGCTGCGGTGGCAGACTAGGAGTTATGATGTTGTACTGTCTTTATATGTATCCCTGAACTTGCTAGGCTGCGGTGGCAGACTAGGAGTTATGGGATTTCTTGTGCCCGTTGAACTTTGGTAGAATGCGGTGGCAAGCTACGAGTTCTGGGTTGTAAATATATGTTCTGTGTGTCCTCTAAACTTAGTAGAATGAGGTGGCAATCTATGAGTTTAATGAGGATTGTCTTTACCCTCTTGGGCCTCTAGACCGTTGTTTGACGGGTTAGGGGCTCTCACAGGCGGTAGTGTTTCGTATACCCGTTGAACTTGGTAGAATGCGGTGGCACTCTACGAGTTCTGGGTTGTAAATATATGTTGTGTTCTGTGTATCCTCTAAACTTAGTAGAATGCGGTGGCAATCTGCGAGTTTAATGAGGCTGTAAATACGTGTTGTGCCGTCCCGACGAACTCGCTATGGGATAATTTTTTTTTATTTTAAAGATTTATATATTATATAATGAACCATGAAAATATCAAATACATTATTTCTGCTATTAAAAAACTAGAAGAAAACAAAAATTAATATATCTGATGAACTAAATCCTGAAAAAATAATATCTGATTTTGAAACGTTAGAAGAGCTTAAGAATGAAAATAAGTATGTTCTATCATCTCAATATAAGTTCATAAAGCGGATTCAGGCAGCTATGTTTCAATCACTAGCTATGGTGAACGATGATCAAGTAAATGAATTTGTTCCTCTTTCTGTCGCAGTAGAAAAGGTCAGATCGGGATTATCCAGCGAGTATCAAACGAAAAAAACAATCAGTACCCGCATAAGATACTTAAGACAAATTATGTCAGCAGGTAACGACCAAAGCAACCCTGTCTAAAATATCATATATTTATTCTGAAATATTTTATTTTTTCTGAGATTATATTTATTCTGAGATTATATTTTTTCTGAATTATTATTTATTTATTCTGAATTATTTATTTATTCTGAATTATTATTATTTTTTCTGAATTATTATTTATTTATTCTGAAATTGATGGGTTAGTTGGTACTCAGAATCATGCAAATCAATCAAATTCATAATTTTGATGGGGTTAGTTGATACTCAGAATTATGAGAAATGATCAATTTCGTAGTTTTGATGGATTAGTTGATACTCAGAATTATGTGAAATGATCAATTTCGTAATTTTGATGGGTTAGTTGGTACTCAGAATTATTATTTATTTATTTTTTCTGAATTATTTTATTTATTCTGAATTATTATTTATTTATTCTGAATTTGATGGGTTAGTTGATACTCAGAATTATTATTTATTATATTTATTCTGAATTATTATTTATTTATTCTGAATTTGATGGGTTAGTTGGTACTCAGAATCATGCAAATCAATCAATTTTGTAATTTTGATGGGTTAGTTGGTACTCAGAATTATTATTCATTTTATTTTTTCTGTATTATTTTATTTATTCTGAATTATTATTTATTTATTCTGAATCTGATGGGTTAGTTGGTACTCAGATTTATGTGAATTGATCAAATTCATAATTTTGATGGGTTAGTTCGTACTCAGAATTATGTGAAATGATCAAATTCATAATTTTGATGGGTTAGTTGGTAATCAGAATTATTCTGAATTATTATTTATTTCTGAATTATCATATTTATTCTGAATTATTATTTATTTCTGAAATTGATGGGTTAGTTGGTACTCAGATTTATTCTGAATTATTATTTATTTCTGAAATTGATGGGTTAGTTGGTACTCAGGTTTATTCTGAATTATCATATTTATTCTTAATTATTATTTATTTCTGAAATTGATGGGTTAGTTGGTATTCAGATTTATATAAAATGATCAAATTCATAATTTTGATGGGTTAGTTGGTACTCAGATTTATATAAAATGATCAAATTCATAATTTTGATGGGTTAGTTGGTACTCAGATTTACATAAAATGATCAAATTCATAATTGTGATGGGTTAGTTGGTACTCAGATTTATTCTGAATTATTATTATTTTTTCTGAATTATTATTATTTTTTCTGAATTATTATTTATTTTTTCTGAATTATTATTATTTTTTCTGAATTTGATGGGTTAGAATCATACAAACCAATCAAATTTAGAACTTTGATGGGTTAGTTGGTACTCAGAATCATACAAACCAATCAAATTTGCAATTTTGATGGGTTAGTTGGTGCTCAGATTTATTTATTCTGAATATTTTATTTTATTTTCTGAATTATCTATTAGATCGTCGGGTAAAGTTGCTTGATTCTCTAATTGATTTTAATTGAATAAAATATCAAAACCAGTAAAAATTACAAAAAATCAGTAAAATTAGCTCAAATATCAGTAAAATTAGCTCAAATATCAGTAAAATTAGCTCAAAAAATATGTAATTTTTTACTGATTTACTGGTTTTTACTGGTTTTGATATTTTATTCAATTAAAATCAATTAGAGAATCAGGCAACTTTACCCGACGATCTGATGGACAAAATCACCCAAAATGAGTAAAATACCCCTCAAAAACATGAAATTTGTTGATTTTTCACTGAAATTCAGAAAAATAAAATATTTCTGATAAAATAAATTATTTCTGTCAAAATAAAATAAAATAAAATATTTCTGATAAAATAAAATAAAATAAAATAAAATATTTCTGATAAAATAAAATAAAATAAAATAAAATATTTCTGATAAAATAAAATAAAATAAAATAAAATAAAACTAAAAATAAAATAAAATATTTCTGATAAAATAAAATAAAATATTTCTGATCCACTCCTTATTTTATTTATTCAGGAATATTATTTTTTTAAGTTGATCGACTTCAATACAGGAATGTGCATAAATTAGAATCTGATCTCTCCTACAAATGATCTCGATAATACGTTTTTGATGGAGCTCATCTAACTGTTCTTGTGTTAATAAGAAATCCTCACTTCCGTATTCATCAATAACTAAATTAACGTTAAATTGTTCTGTGTTTTGTGAAAACGCTGTTCTGATGGCGTTTTCAAGTACTTCTTTGTCATGTATAAAAACCCTCACGTGCTGGTACATTATATAATATTTACTTGATTAATTAAGATTTCACATACAGATTTATCACAAGCTCTTCTCCACGTATATCAATTAAGCGATTAAGGTGGTCTGTGAGCTTAAAATTTATTCGTGTTAACATATTATTGTGACACCGCAAATACACAGGATTAGTTGGTTCTTGCACAATTAAACTTCCAGGGGAAACTTGTGGTGTAAATGTATATAAAATATATCCTTGTTGAGCCTGATTTGATCTTCCGAGATCTATTTGATAACTACCATCGACTACGTCACAAACCAGATTGACCACGATCGTGCTGGTTATATTAACGATTCCCAAAGAAACGTGCCTGCCGCCGCCATGTGGATCATTATTATATCTTAAAACAGTTGGAGGTGGTGCTAGTTTTTTCCACGCATCGAGTATTTTAGGATAAAACTCATCAATGACATCATTGACAGATTTTTTTAGTTCATTCGCATTATATCCGGAGAATTTAAAATTTGGTAGAT
Source organism: Sinohyriopsis cumingii (assembly GCA_028554795.2). Taxonomy (NCBI): domain Eukaryota; kingdom Metazoa; phylum Mollusca; class Bivalvia; order Unionida; family Unionidae; genus Sinohyriopsis; species Sinohyriopsis cumingii. The sequence goes on from CM068835.1 coordinate 125,432,584, forward strand.
CAGCTTGTTTTATTTTATACTTGTCTAAAAAAATCTTTTTGCCATGGTGGTCTGCTTTAGCATTAATTACTGCATTAATTAATCGCTGGTTAAGATATTCCATGTCGGATACAAGTTGATTTAATATTTCTATACGCGTAATGATTTCTTTGCGTGAGTTTGTTATATCAAAAAGATGTTCTTGAAAGTACTGTTGTAGTTGCTCTAGTTGTTGTTTATGATGTTTATTAATTTCTGTAAATATTTTAGTAAGTTCAATTGTGCTAATACCAACTAAGGCAACTATTCTGGATTCTGTTTTTTCAAACAAAAATGTCCAAGTAAATATATCTCTATCAGGGAAATAAAACAACGTATCACCAGACTTTGAATTTTTTGCATCGATTAACGTTTTTTTATACACTATATCAATTTCGTGATATGATTGTCCATCTGTGACATAATCGGATTTTTTCGGTTCTGGTGGTCCTTCATACAACGGGGGAACATCCGGCCAACCTAGTACGGATCTTATCGTGGATTGATAAATATCAACGGCATAATCGGGAGAATGTATCTCAACCGTCGATGATAGCGTCGGCTCATGAATATTAATCGATATTTTTGCTTCTTTTCCGGTTATTGATTTTATTCTACGTTGAAATTCCTCATTGATATCTTCAATCTCATAACTACCAGTGGGTATTCCAACATCTATCCAGTCAGGAGTACCATCTGGTTTGTTCTTGTTAGCAAATACAAGCAAAATTATTTGCTGGTGTACCATGAAATGATTTTGATCTGATATTTGGCCAGCTGTAATATACCCGTAATTGAGCTAACGCTATTTCTTTTACTGGAATTGCAGTAGGAAAATTAATACTAAATTCAGGATCAGATGAACTTAACCGAGATCATCGTTTTCTTTGGCGGAGTTGTGTTAGTCACGATCTGCTGGAGTAATTCTGTCATTATTAATACTTGTATCTTTAATACCGATACCTTCATGATATATTTTAGTTATCATTGAAAATTCAAAATCAGATATAATTCCATCACTGAGGCTCGCTGATAACAACGAGGATAATTTCGAGTATGCTACCGTCGCTGTGTGTAATTTTATTATGTAATCGGATAATTTTTCGTTCGTGCAAGTACATATTTTTTTTGGGATGATATTAAACACACCTGCAATCGTTGTTGCTGCTGAAATACAAATAGTTACGGCTACTGGTGCCATCATTGTCACCGATGATAATATAACACCCGTTACAGCAACAACAGCGGATACTGAATAAACAATCACATCAACGATAACTAATCGTCGTCGATATTTTTTTACTTTTACTGTATATTGTTCGACTTGATCTTTCAACGCTGCCTGCCATTCACGCGCTTGATTGTACCTGTATTGTGCACCGTCCATATATTTTTATGCAGTAACCAATTGAGGTGTTTCAGCTACAAATTCCAAACACCACCAATAAGATGTTGCGGTTAATTTCTTATCAGCTGCTTCCAGAATAAATATTTCTTCAGTTCTGCTATTTAATATAACAGATACAACCCCGGAAAACCTATCGGTTGAATGACGCCATGGATACGTTGTAAATATTTCAAATTTTGCAGCACTGAACACAGACAACCTGTACACGCCAGTGACTGTTGAGGTATATTTGATATTTTTATTTTGCTGCGACCATGTTGCAAATCCCGATGATACTGTGCATACGATATTTGTGATATGTCCGGGAGTTATTCCGGCTGGAATTTTAATTAGGCTGGTTTTGTTAACGATATCAGGAATCCCCGCTACGATGTTTTGCTGTGTTTGTTCGATCGTGTCAATGTTGTCTTGATATCAGAAAGTTTCATACCGATGACGGAAGGAGTTCCAAAGAACTCATCTACAGATTCATCGGTTTTTTGAAAGTTTCTTCGAAGTCTTGTAAAAGCGTTTACGTGAACATCATACTCGGCCCGCAACGTGGATAGTTTACCATCTACGATGTCGACGTATCTTTTTGTTGCTGCGTCTTCGTCGGATGTTGGATCTCTTAAAACTACTATTTTATTTCCGTTCATGCTGACTTCACCCGTCATTGTGTCGCCGGTGTTTTTCACGCGATTAGCAACGCTTCTTGCAATTTCATCTCTGATAGTTTTAAATGATATACTTGAATCCCTGATTCTGCCGCCGTCAGTAAACACGGGAATATTATCCGTAACTGCACCGAGTACTCGTCGAACTATATCATTCCATCTGATGTTGCTCGTTTTTAGTTTACCATATCGATCTTGAAAAATAACAACCTCATCTGGGTCAACTCCAGCCAGGCTCATAATATCAGCGAGGTCATCTTTAGTCGCATACTTTGACAGATCAACGTCGGATTTTATTTTCTTACTGGTAGAAGAAGATCTTCCGTAAATATCAACCATTATATTTTAAGATCCAAGATCTGTTTAAAACGCTTTACGCGCAACGAATCGGTTGCTTGTATAATCATGCACGACTTTATGTGGCGGTTTGGATGATTTTGATATAGCGTTAAGTACATTAATTACTTCACGGCCACATATTGGCGGATCTGTCATTGTTTGTGTGGGTAGCGTTGAATACCAAACTTTTGAACCAGAGGTTCTTGCGTGGAGTGGTGCGACATACTTGATAAATTCAACGGGTGGAGCTAACCCGTATGAATCAAAATAAACGATTCCACGTGGATCAACCGCGTATGATACCCAATGAGTACCGGGTCCTGAATTCGAGTCTAGATTAATAATACCTGTTTCAAGTTTATACGGTTGTTTTGGTAATTGATCTCGCATAAAAACACCTCTAAAGTTTTTTATTTTTAAATTTTTAGCAACATCAAATAAATCAAAATTTGATGCTGGAACGTCTAACGAGGAAGCCTTAGACCTCTTCCCCAACGAGATCCGGGTAATCTTAGACCGCGTCCCTTTTTTGTATCCATTTCCAGTTGCTTTCTTTGGAGCCATTCCAGCTGCTGTTCCAACAGCACCTAACGCGGCTGCTTTTGCTACGGCTGGAGCAGCAGCAGCTATTAACGCTGGAATAGCCGCAAGAAGTGGAATTACACCACCCGTTTTGACCATGTCTTTGATGGCGCTCGGAGAAAAATGAAATTGAACTCCGGTTTTTGATTCCAGGGCTTTATTGAAATGTTTAATCTGATTATTTGTCAACGATAATTTGTTTGGACCACCACTAATCTGATCTCGTTTTAGTGATATTTTAGTTCCGCATTTGTTGGCGGTTTTTGATTGAAGCTTTTTTACCTGACCAGGAGTCAGAGTAACATTAACATGACCATACGACATTTTTATATAAAATATATTTTTCTAAATAACACGATTAAATATTTTCCACCGGTGCATCAACGACTCTCATTCGACCACTACCACCTTCAAGTAACATGGCTTTATCGCTAAGTATGACCGCGATTGCTCTGTAAGGACCATAAACAACTGGTGGACCAGCCGCGATTTCTGGCAGGGCATTTACACGAGCTCGAAAGTGTATATCAACGACAGATTGTTTGGATAAATCAAGATGTTCTAGTGAAAAATAATAAATCGGATATAGATTTGTAAAATCTAGTTGTGATATTTGCAAACCAGTATCTATATTTTGATCACGTCCCATGAATGACATTAAACGATGATATGCACGCGCTACGTGATTTTAATCAAAATTTAACAAGATGTCTTCAGCTGGTTCTTGATGTCCATTTATCCGTAAGGAAACTTCATTAACTCCAAGGCTGTCAAATATCATATGTGAACGTTCTTGATTATTCGTCCGAGCATTATCTTGCAGCGCAATAAAAATATGTCGTGGTGCAGAAACACCTTGCTGTGATGCTATATGCCATGTAAATAAACCAACAACAGAACTTTGAATAGCATCTGTGGTTACTGTTAACCATGATAGCCATGATACCGCCTGAATCCATAAAAGAAAGTAATTTTTGTTCCTCAGTAATTGATGGAGTCATTACTGGCATCCACAGTGAAAGTTTTGATATATTCACTTTACCATCAGCAACACCATCACCTCGCCAGATTGCATCATTATCATCACCTTTTCTTACGAGTACAATTGTGTGTTTAGCTCCAAAGAAGACCTTTCTAACATTTCTGCAAAATCCAAAGATGTGAGATAATGGAATTGCACACGAAAAATTTCTATTTCCCCCCAACAACACCGCTCGACCTGCTGCAAACCCTAAATTGTAATTATCGCTGTCACCTCGTACAATATCGAAAGCAGCACCTGGTCTGGCTGCGTATTCAGGACCATCAGCAACTGGTTGTGGATCAACTGCAGTATCTACTGGTGTTCGTATTTCAGCATACCTGATATGATCAGCGTGGTCAGTAATATCCTTGGCAAACATCACTGTTGTACAGGCTGATCTTGTAAAGTCGTCAGAATATCTCGCTAGACCAATTATTGTTGTGGCAACATCAACATCCTTCTGAACTGATTCAATATTTTTTTCCATCAATCATGTATGTGGCGCTATCAAACAACGCCATAATCCGGTTGTTGACAAAACCAACACGTGCATTGATACCATATGGTGTATTAGCTACAACATTCGTTACAAGTCTACCTTCTACTTCAATAAACGCCTCAGCGGGCAAGAACTATCTACTTGTATCATGAACCTGTAATTCGATTCTCCCCCGCTGATTTGGTTGTCTTGCGTCATAAGAATAAAACTGATAATCACGTACAGATTCATACTTAAGACAGGTGCCTCCATATCAAATGCTGGGTCTGATTCGAGCTTGAACATTTTTATTATAATTGCCATTTTTCCAATGATGATTTAAATCATCGTCGACGAAGACCGCTTCCTGCTATTAAATTTGCTGTTATATTTTTTCTGCTTCTTCAGATATCGCCGCTAGTTTTTGATTTGCAGCCTGATTTATTATTTTGCTGACATCTGCGGGCACCACCTCAGTACTTGGTAATTTTACCGGTTGTTGTTTTAGTCGCAATAATCGTGCTAGTCTTTCTTTGATCGCCGAGAACGCCTTACCAACAACATTAACAATTGCACTAGGAGCTTTATCACGAACAATATCAATAGCTTTCATGGATAATTGTTTTGCAATAGGTGCTGCTTTTGGAGTTATCCTTGTAAATAATCCCTGAATAACATCACCAAGTCCATCTCCGTAAGTAGCTCTGTAGATTGGTAATCTGAGTTTACCGCTCTGACCTGTACAGATTTACGATGATTATTATGTATGATCATCTTATTTAATTTGCTATTTATCTAACAACTAGTCATCAACAAGTTCATCGATAAGTTCTCGGTAAACGCCGATATCCATGATACCACCTTGAAATAATCGCCGACAAATATCAGATGCTTCATTAATTATTTCTGTGAATTATTTCCGGCACGTTTTCCTCCTATGAGAACTTCTAACCGTGACACATCATTAATGATGTTATCAGGACAAACAAAATCATCTCCCAGACTACTCCCCCATACTTCTTTTTCTTTTTCTGATTTTTTAGGTGGTGTCGCTCCAAGCATTTCTTTAATTTTCGACATCAACGGTGAATAAGACGATTGTTTTTGTTCTGTTTGTTGCAGAGGCGGAGGAAGTTGATACTGGGAGAGTTCTTCTTGTTTCTCTCTCTGTCTCTCTCTATAAAGTGTGTTTACTTCTTTATAAAGAGCTTTATATTTCGAATCATCCTCTCTAGTTTGTCCTTTATTTGCATGTATGCGATATATCCATCTAATAAAATTATCATTTTTTGTTTTTTCATAAGGGGGGTTTAAAACAGCAGATTTGTTAGATATATAATCTAATATTTTTTAGGTAATTTTTCTCTTTTAGTATTTCTAATATCTTCGACAAACCCCTCCCTAAAATTTGTAATTAATTTTATATTTTCCTTTATTGGCCAGGGTTCAGGTGTATGTTCTTTCTTCGCGCCGGTGACTTCAGTATAAAGTTTTCCGATACTTTCAAGTACTTCTTCGCCGACAGGTGGAGGTTGAGCCGCAGCTATATCAATTGGAAGATCTCGTAAAATCTTCTTTGTTTGTTTAGTTCTTCTTGCTATTTTTTCGGTTTGTTCTGCTGTTTGTTTTGATACCGGAAAAAGATCTTCTTTGATGACTGTTGTAACTTTCTCAGTAGCTGCAGTGACGGGCTTAAACAGTTTTTTAGTGTCCTCTTCGTATTCAACTCGTGCTTCTTGCTGCGCTTGTAGATTTCTTATAAATGAATCTCGCACGGGAAGAAATTTTTTAATTGCTTCTAGTCTCTCTCGTGCTATTCTTGCAGTATGAGATTCTGGATGTACCATTATTTTTAATATAACAATTTTTTAATTAATAGCAGCAGAGAGGGCGCCTACCAATGTTGGTCGTCCAGTAATTAAACAAAAAATAAATAAACACGTAGAATACTTTATTTTTCAGCTACCTTTTCGAACTAAGGTTTTATTGATGGGGTTGGTTTCAAAAAAAAATAAAACATCTCAATGAAACGTTTATTTGTAAAAATCTGCACCTTTCTACGAGATGATTTTATTTTTGTCTGGTTTTTTTTTGTTTGTCGGAATTCTATGGTCTGTTCGCCCTCTCTGCTGCTAATGCCCTAAGAAGGAGTCATTGCTAGGAGAGAACTGTGCATGTTTGATGAGTAAATCGGGTAAATATTCATTGAGGGATTAATTTAGAACAGTCAGTCAGTGGCTAGTCTGAGATTTTTTTGATCAAGAATTTGTAAACTTTTACGTCAATGGTACTCAAACATTTGCAAACATGAGCGGTACTCAAACATCTGAATTTTACATGCTATTTGTGCACATTATGTTTGTCTGGATTAAAATATCAATTTTGTAGATATTTCAATTTACGTGCATTATAAGTAATCACATAAGAATAACCATCATTTACGGTTTTCTGCATGTATACTGTGTGTTTGCACTCAAATCCCAATCAGCGACAAGCGTTTGCACGAAATATGTCGGTAAATCAGAGCTTATCTTTGATAGAAATGAAAGGACAATGCAATTTTACTCATTAGGACAAAATGACAACCAATGAGTGACAATACTGTGTCACTGATATATGTGGTTCTCTCTACAATCTGGATATTTTCGATTTAATATTGACTAAAGTGAAATAGATAAAAACTGTAGAGGAGCGTATTCAGTAGGAGGAGTCTGCTTACACATGCGTGACTGTAAAGAGTCCTTCATCTCGTTTCCCTTAACGCCTCAGATATAATTTTTCACAAATATGTTTATAAGTGTGCTTGATACACGCTGTTATCATAATGTGTGCCAAGATAATAGTTATTTTTATAGCGTGGTTTGAAAAGAAATGTCGCCAAAGAGAATTTTGTTGAGAAATCGGACTATAGATCGCGTTGAATATGTTTTCTGCAAAGGTCTAGAATCGAATGCATTAGGCAGATATCAATATCTTGACGCACAAAGAATGCGCATCTCTTATGAAAGGCCAATAGCTATTAAACTCAACATAGTTTCGGTACATTTGCACAGGGTAAGAATGCGCATGCGTCGCAATACAACTCTCTTCCTCTCTGTGTGTGTATGTATATACATACATACATACATATATATATATATATATATATATATATATATATATATATATATATATAGAGAGAGAGAGAGAGAGAGAGAGAGAGAGAGAGAGAGAAGTGACGTTATTCTGCATACAATATGACATGATGAAGTCAACGAAAGTAGCGGCAGAGAGGGAAAACAGACCTTTCGCTAGAACGTCATTTTTAAAAAATAAAACTTACTATGAAAATGAAAAAAATAAGGTCACTAGCGCTAAACCTAAGCCTGTAACTAAAACCGAAAGTTTCCCTAATTGGGTTGGTTTATTTTCTTACTTTATTGTTGTCGTTAGTGTTTTTCTAAATTTGTATGTGTGTTTTGTTTACCCACCGGACGTTTCATTGAGATTGCACCCCCTCCCCTCCTATAATTAAATCATTATTATATCAACCAAATCTTTTCTCAAGACCTACACGAGATCTTGTTCTGGGATCGTGTTAATTTATTGTTTTAAATCCGTGCGGAGCAGATTGTGCTTTTGAAAAGCAATTTTTGAACTTAATCATGTCCAGTATCCCCATTACACCAAGCCTGATAAATATTTCGCAGAGTATGTGTATCGACTCCATTAAACACAACTAAAATAATACAATTATCTCTGATCACTTTATGTATTTGTGTGTATCGTTGAGTAACATAAATCACATCAGTATTTTTATGCCTTCCACGAGAACATATTCTTGCTAGATTTGTTTGTCAATCATAACATCATCATACACAACTAAATTATTTATAAATCCATTAAGGTCGTCTTTGGATAGTGCTTCATCAATATCAGTTATAAAATTAATAATGTCGTAGCTATCTTCATTGGAGCAATTTTGCATTTTCATTAAAATCTTTATGTACATAGTAACACCGCTGATCATCAACTGACGGAGGTACTAAATATAACTTATCCCATTTGAGCCATCTCATTATCAAATTAAGTAATAATTGCGTTTTACCAGACCCAGATGGACCTATTATTATCATTCTGATGGAATTTGGTAATCCTGAAATATGTTTGACTGGTTCTTGTTTTCGTGTCGTTGAGAAATTAATGACATTCATGTTGTAGAAATATAATAAATAATATGAATCTATATTGTGTTCAGTGTAGAGCATTCACCCCCAAAAGTGGATTATCAACAATGATAACAAAAAATAAAAAGCGTGCACTTACAGGTAAATGTGTAAAATGTGGTGCAAATAAATATAAATTTATTTCTCATAATAAAGTTGGTGGTGATATCGCTACTTCATTAGGAAAATTACCATGACCTCCAGGGGATAAATACCCAGGAGAAAACATCTTCCTGGATATAATTATTGTGGTCCTGGTACCCGACTTGATATCCGACTTGACGAGCGAGATCAACAAAGACCTGGTGAATATTCAATAAGCGCGATTGATAAAAAAAGCATGTCATATTCATGGTGAAGTTTTTAAAAGTAAAGATTTACAACAATGACATACTGCAGATGTAAAGTTGGTTCATGCATTAAATTCTATATGAAAAAAATCTTTCAGAGAATCATTAGCTACTTGGTTGGTAAGATCTGCGATGAAAGGTAAATTATTATTCGTAGCCGGTAATTAATTAACCGATTATTGAAATAATGGAATCCATTTATTATAGCCCAAGGGGATATTGGAGGGGTAGAGCAGCAATAAGTAAACTCGCTGATGCAGCAAATGTTACTCGTTCTGCTGCTGCAAAATGGTTAGCACGACAGGCAATATGGCAAATTTAGCTACCACGACCTAAACAAATTCAACATGCACATTTTTATGTCAGCATTCCTAATGAAGTTCATCAAGCAGATATTTTATTTTTACCACATGATTTTATTAAAATTGGAAGACTTCAATTAACCTACAAATACACTTTAACTGTCGTTGAAGTTGCAAGTAGATAAAAGGAAGCAGAACCATTATCAACTAAAACAGCAACTGAAGTTTCTTCTGCTTTTGAACGAATTTGTCAACGAGGACTCTTACGATGACCACAAGTATTACAGGTTGATCCTGGCAAGAATTTCTTGGTGCAGCATAATCTCTGATGAAACAACAGAACGTCACAATTAGACAAGGACCTACATCAAATCATCGTGTCCAGGCAATTGTTGAACGATTTAATTGAACAGTTGCTGAGCGGTTATTTGGATATCAATATGCAAAGGAAATAATTCAGAAGGATACGAGATCTCGCGAATGGGTTGCAAGATTACCAAGAGTGATAGCAGCGTTAAATAATGAAATTACTCGAGCAACTGCCATGAAACCCATTAATGTGATTACAAAAAAGAAAAAAACATATACCAATACAACGACATGACCTTTCCAAACAACCAGTAGTAGATAATGTTACGGTCAGGTATTTATATGAACCTGCTGAACTTGAAGGCGGTAAAAAAAAAGAGTTACTGATCTTGTTTGGAGTATTACGACACATACAATTTCTAGCATGGTAAGATCCACGGGTAGACCTGCAATCTACAGATTAGACTTAACTGCTCCTCAACGTGGATTCGTACTCGAGCAATTACAAGTAATTCCTGAAGACACACAATTACCACCGCATTCACTTTTGCAAACTAACACCTCGACGTCGATTGCATTCAAGACAGATAATCATTACATTTTCGCGTATATGACCAAAATTAATATTAATTCTGTCTACGGTAAATTATCTTGGATTATTATTTGAATACTGCCACATTACTGTATTACAGATCACACAAGGATTATTTTGCTGTTTCAATGTCATGATAAATTCAGCATCGAGATCTTAGTCGAGATTATTTTTTTTTTGGCACACTGTTTATAACTATTTTTTTTACTATATCATTGTCAATAACATCGCTATTACCAGTAGTTTCTGTGAAGTCTATGACAATTCTCCGCATCCGAGATATTTTTTCTGGCTCGAGACATTACGAGATAAACTAAGTTGAACATTTCATACGATCATCGACGATGCAAACATTTGTATCAGAGATGGTTAATTCTTATGATAAATGAATCGTCATTGCGTATCTTAGCGTCCATGGAGTTTTCTCCATGGTTAACGCGCTCTCAACAACATTGACAGGAACTAAGACAATATCATTTAATACAAGATTTTGTTTTTCTGATGATCCTGGTATATCAACGTCGATATTCTGCCATCGCGTATCAACCGGTCGATAACACAATTTTACAGGTAGATTTGAAAATGTTTATTTATGTAACATAAATTATTGTTGCTGAAGTGTATCACGAACTATCTTCCTACTTGCAATTATTAAACCATTTGGTCTCAATAAATTCCAAAAATTGTTTATAGGAGTTTCTAAAATTATTTCACGCACTATTTGACATTGAATTTTATTCGGTCGTAGTCTGATTAATTTCTTAAACTCTTAATTCTGGATCAAGTGCTCTATGATCATTTATTTCTTCATACTAATCTACAAAATTCCTCAGCCATCCATGTGGAGATAATCCAACAAAAGCTGGTGATTGCCACACATTATTACAGCAGTATTTTTGTCAATAACCAATCAAGAAATTTTTTTAACGTTTCTAATTAAACGGTGCATATTTCATCCCAAACAATAATCCTTGTAATATATTTCTCTCCCATTCGTTCAGGAGTCCATTTATCGATCGAAAGAATTTATGATAAGTGCATGATTTAACATTTATTTCTCTTGCGAGTCTGTGGGTAGGTGTTAACACAACTATTTCTGAACAACTGTCCAAGAATAATTCAATCGCACGAGTTGTTTTACCAGAACTCCAAGCCCATCGAGATAAACTGTTTTATGTTAGCTACAGGATCATATACAGATGGTGCTGATGACAATTTTGATATTTCAAAGTCGGCGGATTCAGAATAATTAGGTGTATTTTCTAGTTTTATTCTCCATTCACCCCATGAAGCGTAAGTGCCGATATGCAGTTGTTCTAGCAATCCTGTATTTTTTTATTGATATAAAATGAATCCGTAGCGACTCTGACAGCAAACTCACAAAATCTATTTATCATCAATAATAGATTTATAGAAACGTACGCAAGCAATGAAGATCTCAAATGAGTAAACTGCGGTGACTCACCATCAATATAAGTCACAATTATACCTAATTTAGTTCTGTCCGATAAATTAACATTACTTCGACTTATAAACGTATTTCTATTCGTTGTATCAGCAATTATAAAATCGGATTCAGCATCATCTATAATAGATCTTGTACAATGTCTATTATGATCATATGATCCTCCTTGGGTGAATTTAATGATTATTTTTCTGCCAAGATCTTTTGCGACTTTATTCTCAAAATCAGTTATTTTGTGATTTTCATCATCATAATATTTCTTTTGTTGTGGAAACCAAACTTCTTTCTGCTGACGATATGATATAATTGCTTCACTTACTGTTAACAATAAATGTATTTTTACATCAAGCATATACTGTAATAATATTCTTGGTGCCCACATATTTTCTGACAAACGTTTGCCAAACCAGACATAACAAATAGGATGAAGATTTTCAGCAAGCTAAAATGACTCTATACAAGCGAATCTAGTCAAATCAAAATCTGGTAATGGTCCGTTTATTGATACTCTTGTCATTACCTGTGTGGGATGTCCAAATCGTTCAAAATACTTAGCACACTCTCCAATGCCAAGAAAACTTCCTGGATAACAGGCATCCATATCGTATTTAGTATTTCATAACCCACCGTGTCCGTATTCAACACAACTGCGTTGTATTTCTTCAAGAAAATCCAGTCGTGTTGGTTTTCACGAATTTCTTTCTCTAGAGAAATGAGCAGCAATTGAAGGAAAAGTAAAACACTTACTCAGTAATTGTTTAGCCCTGACATCGTCAGCTTCATGGGTATATTTCAAACCAAGTTTTTCATTTCTTCATGGAGAGATTCTATGCGATAAATAACGCCATTAGATCGTACAAACTGATCATAATGTCCATTATCAGAAGTTTGAAATAACAATACTGATACGGGATCATTCTTACTTATTTCATCAATAAAATCGAATATATTTCCTTGGTAAAATTTAACAGTTCCATTTCGCGGAAATATTTTACTGCATTAGTCCATGCATGAGCATTATGATCAATAATTTCAATCGAAGCTCCTTTCGATTTATACTTTGATTCGTATAAAATCTCTTCGGTATTCGTTCTTACCATTATCGGAAATTTTAATTTCTTTCCTAATTCAGCAACGTCTCTGACAGATGCTCCGGTATCTTGAAGTATTTCTCCCCACTCGTTTATTGTTTACGTCTTTCGTCCGTTAAACCGTTTCCACGTATCGCGTTTGTAAAATGTTCCGTTACTCGTTTGGCTACACAATTTATTTTTGAAAATTTCATCGGTTGTTAGATTATTAACGCTGGGTTTATCATTTCTCGGATACATTCCATAAATAACCTCGGTTACAGAATACGCTCTTTCATAATACGATTTGTCAATACCTGTCAACATTCCTGGTTCGGAATTTTTTCTTAATACGGCAATTTTTCATTATGAAAGACATGGTCACGTTTGTCACTGATAATCCAAGTAGTGTTGGTTTCTGCTAATACAATAAACTTTATTCCGAATTTTTTTTTATTTTGATAGTCGAGATAATTAATAATCGTTGCCGCTCGTTTGTCGTTTGAACGTCGACCACACAGTAGATGAACCTCCTTTGTTAAATTCATTCTTGGTGTCATGAATAGTATTAATCAAACTGTTATTCGTCGGATCAACCAGAACTCGCATCGGTAAGTCTGGGGATATTCTGTCAAGATTAAATTTACTTTTAGAAGGCTTTATTTTAATCTCTGTCAATTCGTTTATATCGCAATTAAGATATATATATATATATATATATATATATATATATATATATATATATATATATATATATATATATATATATATATATATATATATATATATATATAAATATACAATGATTCAAACAAAGAACAAATGCAGGTGGCTTATGATAAGCTCTACAACTCCTAGACACAGAGGTTTTGTAAACGAAGTCTGCTGATATCATTTACAAAGTGTACGGAGAGGGATTTTACGACCTAAACCGTGTCTGAAGTGTGGTGTTAGATTTAGAGTAAACACTCAGTCATGTGTGCAATGTGGTCCTAAAAATACAGAGAGGTCAAAAGATATTATGATAACAAATAACAAGAACAATAATGACAAAGTTATAAGAAACGCTGAAGACTTTCTGGCAACATTTTCAAAATAATAATTTAGACAAATAATCAGTTAAAAAGATAATATTATTATATACAAATGGAACAAGAAGAATTTGTAAAGCATCCTATCATCAAGAATTATGAAGCATCTCGTGATAGTGTCATCATACACAGTCGACTAAAAAACCTGTCTGTTATGTCAATAATACTGGTTATCTCATAATCAGTACCGGGAGAAATAAAATATATTTTTGTCATAAATTTAATTACGAATGTTATCAAGGAGTTTTCGAAAACGGTCTTGTGACCTCGCTTGTTACTACGTATTGATTTCAAGAAGGGAGATAACTCTGTAGCTTAGCTTTCTCCGGTAGAGCTAAAATTTTTGTATCATCTTAATTTATTATTAACTTCTGTGTCATAATTAATATCAGCGGAGTAACATAATTTTATAATAGTTCATATTAGTAGAAGATTATTTGTACTTTCTAACTTAACGCAGAAAACAGGTCACACATACGCCGTTACATGTACAACACAGTTCTTTTAATTCTGGATCTTTCTCTTATACAGAAATATTTTAAATCTTTGTCAAAGGCTGAAATATATATAATATACGTTTATTTTGAAACGAAGTGGAAAATAAATCTCTCTGTTCTAGCTGTCAATGGCACTGGGTTGTTATATGAGTGGGCGGCGACGGCCTAAATTCAGCAGTATTGCTCTTTATGACGCACAACAGCAACATATCTGCTTCACATAACAGCCTTACTTATTTAGTTATGTCATTTTGTCTGACCTAATCCGCCATGTTCAAATTGTTGCACTTTTGACACAATGAATGTCATCTCCCATTAAAATGTTTGGGCGCCCTTTAGTCTTTTCATACAGTTGTTCACTTTACTATCGTTTCCAGAGAGTGTAGTGTCAATCCTTATTTACAAAATTTAGAATGTTCTAGAAATGGAACTTTTCTTTGAATTTAATGTTAAAATGACCCACATCCCAGTCATCATATTATGCCTTAGTTTTTTTTTTTATATAAAGTTGTTTACTTGAAACTTATTCATTCCTATCTTACCATGAGTCTTCGTAGAATCAATTTTTGTTGTATTCAGTTATAGCTTGCAAGGAGTTATTTATTTACATTATTCATTTTGATTAGAAAGTGTTCATTGGCGTTGGACTAAAACACTATTTGGAATTATCATGAATTCATTCCAGGGCATTCTGTTTATATCATTGTGATCCAGGAATGCTATTGGTACGCCGGCACATTCAAGACCACTGATTCATCAGCACGTTCAAGACTTGGTATTTATTTAGTATATTCTATAATTTTGGACTTGTGATAGAACGTTAGAGAATTAAATTAATTGTGGAATTTTACAGTACTTGTTTGTTTGCTTTATATGCTACATAGTTTAATACCAAAGTTTTGAGACATATTTGTCTGTTTTATTTGTGCCTTGTTTGTTTTATTTGAGTATTAATCTTAATATTTACATACCGCTTATTCAATTTGGCCTTTGCTTGTTTCAGTCGTATTTTGTATATTTCTTTGGACATTTGTCTGTTTCATTTGTGCCTCATTTTTTATTTGAGTTTTGATCTTTTTGTGTAAGTTTTAATATTTCTATTTTACAAGCATGCTTGTTTTATTTCAGTTTTGCTTGGTTGATTTGAAAATTACTTATTTTGTTTAAATTTCATATCTTTGGCGGTGATGGGTTTATATTGTAGTACTTTTTCATGTATCCGGAATAATTAGCTGGAAATATTTAAGTTTGGCTGTAACGTACGTGTAAACTAAATTTCCTTTTCTTCGTTTAAAAATAACAGTCAGTATATCATTTTTATAAAGGATGGACCTTATCTCATTCTCTTAAACAGTCATGTATCTGTTAATGAATTTTAAATAATCTGAGGCTCTTTTTCTTTGTTGTATAGGTACTGACATTCTTCTTCCCTATTTCGTTTATCGTGTACCTAAAGACTAAATCTTCTTGGAACTTCATGTATTGCATGCAGGAATACAATTCACAAAAAACCTTGCTGGAATAAATACACTTCTTTTTTCTTTGTTGTATAGGTAGTCTTTCGTCTCCATAGTTCATTTCTCGTCTGACCCAAAGAATAAATCTTTTATAAACTTAATACCTTACATCTAGCAATACAATTCAGAAAAACTGTGAGTGAAGCAAGTATTCATTTTTTTAGACATACCCATTTGCTTCTATTGGAACAATATTTCTACCAATGTTTATAGTAAACGTCCAGATGAACATAACGTTTCTGACTTTAAATATTGTCAAAACCCATGGGATACCAGGAGCACAAATGAATCAAATGATCTAGGGATATAAGTAGGTAAACATTAACCATCACAAAAGGGAATTCCTTTGATTACCACTTTGACCCACTTATAAATTAAAAATTTCCTGATGGTAGGAACGTTTACTTCATCTTAGTGATATTATGTGAGGTTTTCTGAAAGAGAATTTTACTTATATAACACTAAATTTGAAAACAAATTCTTGCAGGTCTAAATCTGACTTATTTCAAAGAGATTCCTGCATTATCAAATGCGGTAAGAGTAGATGTAAAACATGTTCTAAAATAATATAAGTAAACTCAATTTAATTTTAAAATGACAATATCTTAAATGTAAATTGGACATGGATCGCAATTCTAAAAATGTGATTAGTCATCGATACGTGTGAAAACGGATTAAGAAAGTGAATGACGTACATGTATTCAGAGAACAACTCTGCCTCCGTACTATCCTCAACCTCCACTGGAGTGACTTTGTCACCAACACTGAAGTCCTAAAAAATCAAGGATCACCAGCGTTGAGGCCACGCTTATGAAGATACATAAACGCTGGGCTGGGCACGTGTCCAGGATGGAGGTTCATCGCCTGCCAAACATTGCACTGCATGGTAACCTGTCCACTGACCACCGTCATAGAGGGGCACCTCGAAAGAGATATGAAGACTCCTTGAAATGACCCTCACCACCTGCGGCATCGATCACCGCTAATGGAATCACAAGCTGCTGACCGACGTACAGTTCACCGGGCCACTGTTACTTTTCAACACAAAGTACGAGACAGCTTGAAGGAAAAAAGATGGCGAAGAAAAAAAACAGGGAACCAAAGGCAGCACCCACCACAACACATTCCCCTGCATCCTCTGTGGACGGTCGTGCCTGTCACGTATTGGGCTCGTCAGCCACCAACACGCGTGCAATAGACGTGGACATCCCACTTCCTAAATCTTCGCAAGCGAAATCAAGCCAACAATATATGTATGTAGTGAAGTGGGGCGATTCAGCGACAATGGGAAAATACATTACAGATGCCCCCGCGCATGTATAGCGACAAGATTTATAGCGAGAATGGGAATTAGCATTACAAGACCCACAGGGCCTGTTTAGCGACACTATTGAGAGTTGGTTTTGTATAGCGTCTGACGGCACGGTATGGGAGATTGATAACAATGTTGCAACCATGTGAGGTGACGTCACAATACTGAACAAAAAGGGAGTGTGCAGGTGTGCAACTGGCTGACCTCAGTCGGGAAGAAAGATTTATATAACACATGCAACATACAGTCAGAAACACTGATACAACGGACAAGAAAGCAAATCTTTTCGATGCATATGAGTGGCCCTGAAATGAGCCTTTGGATTTATGTTAACATCATTCCGTTAACATAGAGGACATAGCATAGGTCTTCTTCTCTTCCTCAAACTTCTCCTGACCTCTGGTCCGTAGATAAAAGTCCTTTTTAAACAACCTTGTCTATCCACTTACATTCTTATTTTACAAGCGCTTGTATCCGTGGTCCTGATAATTGTGATTGATGATTTCACACACATGGGTGAATCCGTACGGAACAGCATTGACGAAACGAGGGTAGATGATTCTACGTTGGTCCACATCTTGTGATTAGAACAGGTGAAGGGAATGCGGTGAACTGCGGCTATTTATAGGGGAAGGGCGGATCGAAATGGATTGAGTTTATTCACCAATCCAAATACGCGTTACAAATTCAGTCACAACACGGAGGCTGTCTTCCAATTCAAAGAGAGTGGTGTGTGACGTCACATACCCTATACATATGCGCTAGCGTCTGTGCGCAGGCAATCCATGCTACACAGTTTCAAACATGACGTAACCTAAGAAGACAGTGAATTGGTGTGCACCGGCTGTGGAGACGAGAAGCAATGGTATATCAGCGGCTACCAATGTACAGATTAATGTAATACAGCGGTACATGGCCCTGCGTAGGATAATTGCCTTCAATATATGTTCAGTGAGAAAAAAAATTTTAACTGGCGAAGAAGAATCAGGAATATACGAAATATCCGATTTGAAAATCCAGGAATATATCAGACAAATGTGTTGTTCCTTAATACATTAGTAACAGTCAAATGTATCGTCCTTAATGCATCAGTATCACAGAATTAGGCAAAAAAATAATAACTTGGTTTTGCCTTAGAACTATTTGACTATTTTTCGTTGTAAATGCGCACAACATTATCTAGGGTGAATAAATGATTTTCCAGGTAAGCGACTGTACTAACATGTATCTCGCCGGAAATTGCTTACGACGAGGGACGTTAAAAGCATGATATGCATGGGTATTTTACCCTGACTATTACTCACTCTTCAAGGGATTTAAGGAAGATCAATTTCTAACCGACACACTGGTCGTTTTGGATCTCGTTAAGGTGTGTACGCTCTCCATTGTGTTCTCCAGCCATACGGGTAAGTGTTAAATTTAGATTTCATTTAATATGCGCAGCTTATTCAGTTTGTAATGTCATATCGTGTAATGATGCATTTATTACAACGCAGATTTGAAACGTTGTGAACTTTGAATTACAAATTGCTATTAGAGTTTAATGTATTAGCATATATCTAGAGATTTTTCAGAAACCATTATTATGACCAGTTTTGTTTTATTGTAGCTGACTAGAGCTGACTAGAGCTGTCTAGAGCTGTCTGAAGCTGTTTAGAGCTGTCTGGAGTTTCCAGAGTATTTAGGGCTACGTGCTGTCGATGCGTATGTATGTTTGTACGTGTGTCTTTACATGTGGTGGAGCCAAGAATGTAGACGTAGATAATTCAAGGGTGTTTTATGCTGTTTGTACATGTGTATACGTATGACTGTACATGTGGTGGATCCGTGAAGGGTGCGAGCGGCCGGTAAAAGTGTTGGCCAACCCAAGGACTCGGTGAAACTCTGCGGCTCATCAGTTTATGAATCGTACGACTGTACAAGGGTCAAGAAGCATATGTTTGTTCCAATTGTTGTTTCAATTTGGTACACTTTCATGTTCATGAGATTATTTTGAATCTTAGTTGTATTCCAGTAGACTATGGGAATCTCACTTACAGTGCATAATGTTATTTGAAACACATTTGAATACCTTACGATTATTTGAATCTTAATCGTAGTCCATACGTGAAATTATGGGAATCTCTCTTACAGTGCATAATATTATTTGAAACGTACCTGCAGTCTATGAGGTTTCTTGAATCTGTATTTCATATTGACTTCATAGTTTTGGTTTATTTTCAATGTGTGAATGTTTGTGTAGAGTGATTGGATCAATCGTATGTTGAGAGCGTGAGATATTGTATATATACACCATATATTTTTCTTTATTAATTAATTTCATAAATTTCCATCTTTCACACATTGTCTTTGTGTTATTCATTTAATCCAAACCCCACTCGGTTTCTATTCTGCAACAATCAGTATCACATAAACGAGAGTCGTGACCTATTTAAATTTTAATTACCTACTGAGAGCGAGAGAGCATTGTTTTCATGTTTCATACTTACGCCAGCTAGATATGATCATGTCTGCAGCTTTTAATTATGAAATTTATCTTTTTTCCATGCTATTAAAATGTACAGTAGAAAAGACATTTAATAAATTAGTATATGAGACAGCAAAATGTAAATACATTCCATGCTTCAAAGCGCTTTATATATGATGCAATATAGTAGTGGTCTTGTTATTTTCCTCTCTGCATTCGTTTGATTTTTCTCTTCATCGAGAACGTCTACTGTCCTCGCCTCCTTCACTTCATTTAGTATGTGAATGTACTAATTCGCTAAAATGGCAAAACAAGATTTAGATTTGTTCCTTCTTAAATATATATATATATAAAATATTTCATTTTGCAAGGATGCGAGTGTTTCTCCTTCCTTATATAAATTGTATAATAGTTGCCAAACTGGTGAAAAGAAACATACAATTGTTTTCGAAAGCTTTGATGGATCACATGGGCAGGTGTACGGGCAGATACAAAAGATCCTAATAGTTAAAAATAAAGTGTTTTATTATTCTTTCATTATTCAGAATGTATTCTACACAGTGATTATTTCAAGAGTTTTACACCGTCATATATATATGCAGCATATATCTACGGGCGATTACAAAGTCAAAAGAGGGCAAACTGAATTTGTTTCAATAGGACACTTCAGTGAAACCAGTATTATTTTCTTGGTGAATTTTGGTCTGAATCTGCCTCCTCGTAGTAGGATTTTCTTTCAGTGCATACTTGCCCTGTGACATCATCTGAAATAAGACCAAGGATAAACTAGATATGATCCTGTAAGTACGATGGATTAAAATCGTTGACATTCACTCGTTTTCCTTTTTCACTTTCTTTGATAGCATCATTGCCTTTTCCACAATGTTTTTTGATTAGTACAACACGACAAAGTTGGAGAAATACTAGTAAATTACATTTATTGAGTGGTTTGCCTTTCCATGCATGTCTTCAGCATGATTATCATTTTATACAGAACTTACTTAATACAAATTATTTTAATAATTATAAAATTAAAAATGTCTTAGTATAATCCTGAAAATGTACAAATAACGTCATTTAATCTAATAAACACTTTTCGCCGACAGCTTTGTACTTCCTTTCTTGGCCGCAGATATGACTAGAATTCAAACAAGGAAAATCCAAGTGTGGAGTGGGTGACTTATCTGCATTTTATATGCTTTAAATACAATTGTACGTGCAAATTTTACTCTTTCGAGTCTTCCCATGGAATAATTTGAGACAAGGGCGTTTAATAAAGAACATATGCATGTAATAAACATTACGAAATCGCTTTTGAAGTAAATTATCTGGATTTATTTTAAATAAAGCCCATCAAATAGCTTAAGGAGCAATGTCAGATATTAAAAAAACATTGGTATATCTAAAGCTGCTTACCCCAAACCTAACCATTCTTTTTTCCCTGCTTTCAGATACATACCTGACAAACAAGACAAAAAAAGAGACAAAGCACATTCAATTAATGTAAAATCATGCGTGGGATAGTTTGAGTGATTGTACAGTAAAAGAATCTAAACAGGTGATCTAAGTGACAATTAGGGAATAATGAAGTAACTATGAAGAAGTTATCTGGAAATTCAGACATGGCTCCAAAACATTAGGAAACAAAGGAAGTATGTGAACAAGGATTATACACATGCCAGTATTTACTGTTGTCGTCTTATCCACGTCCTTTCGGATGTGAACTCAGTTTGCTCTTCCGGCTAAATTAGATTCGGCCCTTCTCGAAGGAATGTGCACGCAGTTCGCTATATTGGCAAAATAAGAATCGGTCCTTCTTTAAAGAAGATTTTTTAAAATGGTCTATGTGTTTGTGGTGATTTTCCCTTCTTTATTTAAAACGTATTATACTGGCCAAATTGCTCAAACGCAACATGAAACTATTTTCAGTATTGTGACATAGTGCAGATGTAGGCGTATACAAAAGGAGCTGAACAGCTGGTGATAATTGTTTTCAGAGGCCATTCTTATTTATTATAGTTCCCTAAAGGGTTACAAATACTATTTCTAAAGATTATTGCATCGTCATGTATATATGTAGCACAAACCTAATGATAAGTACAAATGGTAAGAAGGGTCTTTGCCTAAATACTAAATTTCAGAAATTTCTTTTGAATCTCCCTTTTCATTACGGTAGATCTTTACCATGTATGCCCGTCACTTAGCACCATTTGAAACATGTACAAACGCTGAAAGATTATTAACGATCCGATAAGTACGGTCGATCAAGAAATTAATATTTACTCTTTAAAAATTTTATATTTCTTCCACAGCGTCACTCCCTCTTCAACGACATGTTTCTGAATAGCAAATTACGATTATAAAGTTTGAGAAATACACGTAAATTGCATTCATAAAAGCCTGTATCTTTCCAGAAGAAAAAAACCATGAATTTGTTCAGCATTATTTTAAGAAACCTTGTCTAATATGAATTGTTTAATTATTATTTTTTTATAAATAAAAAAAAAGTATTGTTGTAAAATTCTGAATATGTGGAAATTATATAAGCTGCACCTTGTAACTATTCATAAAAATAGATATTTTAACTAAATGTTATTGATATTAGATAGGACTAGTATTTAAAAAGGGAAAAGCCCGAGATGGGCCTTAGCTAGTGTTTACTTTTGAAGATAATTGTCTATGCAAAATTATTCCAGAGCGTTTTATCATCAATTAATTTGAACTAAAGAAAGCAGAGAAAAAGATGTTAAAATGTACAAGATCGTCGTCAGGTAGATTAGCTGGATAACTTTGGCAATTAGCTCATTGAAACACCTAATGGGTCTCTTGAATAGTAAACAGGTTTATTTACAGTTGTCTACTGTTCACCCAAACGGACATCTTCATGGTATATTTTGCAAAATATTTGAAGCTATTTTAGGTGAAAATGATACAAGCAACATTTGAATTGTATAGTATTGTTTGGACAATAATGCCACTTGATCTTGGATTGATATCATACCATAATAATGTCTCTTGATCTTGGATTGATATCATACCATAATAATGGCACTTGAACTTGGATTGATATCATACCATAATAATGCCTCTTGAACTTGGATTGATATCATACCATAATAATGCCTCTTGAACTTGGATTGATATCATACCATAATAATGCCTCTTGAACTTGGATTGATATCATACCATAATAATGCTTCTTGAACTTGGAGTGATATCATACCATAATAATGCTTCTTGAACTTGGAGTGATATCATACCATAATAATGCTTCTTGAACTTGGATTGATATCATACCATAATAATGCCTCTTGAACTTGGATTGATATCATACCATAATAATGCCTCTTGAACTTGGATTGATATCATACCATAATAATGCCTCTTGAACTTGGATTGATATCATACCATAATAATGCCTCTTGAACTTGGATTGATATCATACTATAACAATGCCACTTGATCTTGTACTGATATCATACCATACTAATGCCTCTTGAACTTGGATTGATATCATTCCAAAATAATATCTCTTGAACTTGCACTGATATAATACATATAAATTCCTATTCTTTAAGAAAGCATTAGATCAAGGAGAAATGGTAGGCACTATTATGGTTGATTTTTCGTAAAAATATCGATCTTGCAGACCATAACATTTTGCTTTAAAAACTATCAATGCAGTAAAAGCTCCGTAAACTGGTTTACTTCTTACTTAACCGAAAGAGTGCAAAAAGTTTCTTTAAATGGTCAACTTTCTCAAAGTAAAAGTATTAACTATGGAGTACCGGGGGGGGGGGGCTTTATCCTTGGACCTCTTTTATTCATTCTATTTATCAACGACTTACCTCTTAAGACTAGAACTTTCTTCCACTGACCTCTATGCAGATGATAAAACCAAAACGGTACTTAAAAATAACTTACACGATGTTCTCAAGTATGGTGCAACGAAAACAGTATGATCATAAATACAGAAGAAACGAACGCCCTACTAGTTACAACGCAACAAAAACGAGCAAGGCTAGATAACGACAAACTCTAGGTTCTTTTTGACAATGAAAACCTTAATATGACCTCTCATGATAAAATTCTTGTTGTATTCTTAAATAACAATCTTACTTGGTCTATTCACATTAAACATGTTTCAAAAAATGTTAATTCTTATCTTTGGCTAGGGAAGAAAATCAAAACATACATTCCTCTTCAGTATAGGGTCATCTTATATAAAAGTTATATTCAGCCATATATGGACTACTGTAATGTAATTTGGAGTAATACCTCTAATTCAAACATAAGAACACGTTTAAGACTCCAAAACAGGGCTTGCCATTTAATTCTAGATCAAAGTATAGACAATTTTGAGGATGCAATGAATAATATAAAGATTTTAACAATACATGAAAGAATATTTCTTAGAAAGGCCAAATTGATATATAAAGTATCCAGAAAAGCCTTTCCTGTCTATCTAAGCAATATCTTACACTAAAGAGATGCTGATGGTAGTCCAAATTTAAGGTCCATAAGGAGAAAAAAATTACATTATAATAAGGCCAAAGAAGGAATTGTTTAAGAAACGTTTTCAATATACTGGTCCACTGGTATGGAGAAACATTTCCAGTAACATAAGACATGCTCCTATCATTTCTTCTTTTCAAAATCAATGTCTCAAATGGATTAAATCTTTAGACAATTGAACAGTTCTAGTACAATAAATTCCGCCTGTTTTTCTGTAATTTTGCATCATTTTCACAGTTGAATATTTCAATGCAGGATGATATTTTATACTTTAGATATGTGTATGTGTTCACAGATGACAGTACATATGTTCCAGGCTTGATACTTTGATCTTTAAAATCACTTAATTATTTAGTGTCAAATCATATTCTTCAAATCATGTTGTATATACTGTATATATTGTACATAACAGATAGAAGGCCTCAAGGTATATTAGTTCTGTAACTAACTGAGTTACCTTCTCTAAATAAAGTCATTATTATTATTATTATTATTATTATTATTATTATTTAGTACTATCTACAATAATATTGGGTTATTTGAATCGCACACAACATTAGATAATAATAATAATAATAATAAACACAGCATTCTATATTACATAATATAATTCCATCGAATATCTAGCTTGACCAAGTCTTTATGGTTAGCTGGCATATTATTTTGCACATAAATATATCAAAGTCATTATAAACATACGGAAGTAGTGAAGTGGGACAATATAGCCTCAATGGGAATTAGCATTAAAAACACCCCTGGGACGATATAGCCTCAATGGGAAATTTAACATTACGGAAACCCCTGGGACGATATAGCCTCAAGGGAATTTAACATGGGAAAAAATCTTGTGACTGTATAGCCTCAAAGGAAATTTAACATGGAGCAAATGTTACTTTGTATTATGGTCTCAAGGGTAATTGAACATGGTGGGACTATATAGCCTCAAGGGAAATTGAACATGGTGGGACTGTATAGCGTCAAGGGAAATTAACATGGGAATATAGTGTGGGCCTGTTTAGCGACAAGGGAAATTGAACATGGTGGGACTGCCTAGGGACAATGGGGAATTTGTATAGGGCCTGTCTAGGGACAATGATGGCAAAGGGCCAAACACAACAGAGACAGAGATAGACATACACTAGTATAAGCCTGAGATTTATATATAAGCATTACCAAGACCTAAAATCTTGCTGGGGTGTTAAAAAATTTGCATAATCGTAATGATGCTATTAAAAGCTATAATCAAGGAAATGCTCAACGACAAAATGGATGTGACTAAAAGTAACGCTAAAATGACGAAATTGTCCCAGAATTTAAAGGAAAATAAACATATCCCCGAAAATTAAGTTACAATGGTTTAGACTAAAATGGATAAAATTAGTAACTACTTACAATATCAACTTGTGTGACGATCGTAGATAAACACCCATGTATCTATTTATAGCTATAATCAGCTGAAATTCCTATGAAATCTCACTATCTATTTATAGCTACAACTTGTGGGTTATTCCTTTCGAAAACCCAACTATCTTTTAATAGCCTCAGCTTGAGTGACGTTCCTGTTTATGAACTCTAGTACAAATGTATAGCTACAACCTGTGGAAAACCCCAAGTCCATATTTATAGTCTCAAAATTTCCAGCGTCAGTGATGTCACTGTACTGAACACTAGGGGATAAATGGCAACAGTGTTGCAAGTGGCTGACCTGAATACGCGCTACTGTAGGTAGGTAGAATGTATTTGATAGGGATAAAGGGAGTTTTATAGGGACAAACAGAGAGCAACACACACACACACACACACACACACACACACACACACACACACACACACAGATCGAAGAATAAAACCAAAATTAAAATATACTATCCATACAAACGTACGCTAACGCGTACAAACCCCAAATATAATATCCATACAAACGTACGCGAACGCATACAAACCCCAAATATACTATCCACACAACGTCGCTAACGTGTACAAACCCCAAATATACTATCCACACAAACGTACGCGAAAGCATACAAACCCCAAATATACTATCCATACAAAAGTACACGAACGCATACAAACCCCAAATATACTGTATATACAAACGTACGCGAACGCATACAAACCCCAAATATACTATCCACATAACATCGCTAACGCGTACAAACCCCAAATATACTATCCACGCAACGTCGCTAGCGCGTACAAACCCCAAATATACTATCCACACAACGTTGCTAATGCATACAAACCCAAAATGTACTATCGACACGGAAGGGAGGGAAAACAAACCCAAAATATACTATCCACAAGAAAGGGAGGGAAAACAAAACTAAATATACTATCCATACAAGCGTACGCGAACGCATACAAACCCCAAACATACTATCCACACAACGTCGCTAACGCGTACAAACCCCAAATATACTATCCACACCCGGGAGGAAGAAGAAAAAAACAAAAACAAATAAACGATCTACACAATGTACGCGAACACACACACACACACAGACACACACACACAGGGAAGAGGTAAAAACAAACCCCAAATATACTATCAACACAAAAGGGAGATAATACAAACCCCAAACATATTATCTGCACATGGAAGAGGAAGAATACAAATCCCATACCAACTATCCACACGTAGGTGAGATGTAAAAAATAAACCCATATGTACAATCCACGCAGAGTGAAGAAGAAATAAATAACCCAATATACACTATCCTCAAAGAGGGAAGAGGAAAACGCCATAATATGCTAACCACACAGAGGGAAGAAGAAAACCATTATACACTATCCACACGGAGTGAAGAAATAACCCTTTATATATATTATCAACAGAGAGTGAAGAAAATAACCCATTATCTTCCATCAACACAGAGTGAAGAAGAAAAAGTTTTTTGAAAGCACCTAAGCCCTCACCTGCAATGACCAACTCTGCCAAACACCTACACCTCACCCCCACCCCAACACTACAAAACCCATTTAACCCGTTATTTTATGACATCAGTGTGTGATTTAGGAAACATCAAGACACAAAATGATGAATGAATAGACTGACTATTGTTTACCGACTTGCATGCCTAAAGAGCGTGCGTGAAGGAAAATATCCTTCCATTTCAATTCTAACTAAAACATGATCCAGAGGGATAGAGAGAGGTGAAAGAGCACAATTTCATAAGTGTGAGTAAAAACAAAACACGCCATCCTTACTATACAATGTCAAGACCAAGGGACACTTACGTTTTCTTTCTGGTCTATTCTCTTTTAGAAGGTAGTATGAAATTTCACATTAGGGCCAACGCATCGGCTCACATTGTCAATTTTTCCATTTCCATGTCTTCACTGGCACAAGTTCTTCCTCATCTTCAATTTCTTCTTCTTCTGAACCCCTCTTCTCTTTTTCGTCTTGTTTCTGTTTCTTCTCTTTTCTCGTAGGGCACTCTGAATCCCAGTGTCCTTTCTCCCGACAGCGATATTAGGTATCTTGACTTTTGTCTCTCTTTCTGAGACGAAGCAGGTATTCTGGAGACAAATACCCATTTACCTTTGCAGATATAGCAAACTTCATCAGCACTTACACACTTTCGTATGACTCTCATCAAATCAACGACCAAAAGAGTAAGTTTTGTTGCCACTTTCGCCTGTGAATTATGCTTTCGTATGACTTTTAGCAAATATTTGACCAGCAGGTCGATCTGTGCTGATTCTTCCATCTTCTTGATCGTTTGAGAGTGGAATGAAAACTCTGACGCTAAGACACTCTCCCTATATACAGGGACCTGCTGCGTATGAAACCTAGTCAAATGTAATTTTGCAATAAGATGAAACGATTTCATTGAGAAAGTAAAAGGCAATGACGTGCCGTGTCGCCCCACACCAGACCTGATGTGTTAGTTCAAATCTGTGTCAGCGATTTCGAAGACGACATAAATGAGCTTTAATCAATGCTCTCCATTTATGCCACAAAACCACGAGTCCTGCTTCACGCCAAAAGAAATTTCGTTCGGTCCATAAAACATAGTATCACATCTGAGAAACGCAAAAACGAACTTCCAGAAAACTGAGAACGACGGCTTACACCTACAACGTAAATTTATGAGTTCAATTAGTGCTTAAAACTTAGTCAAATTAAATTTTTATAGTCAAAACGAAACGATCTCTTTTCGAAGAAGAAAGCTGACACCAAGCGACAATGGCGATCCGTGTCACACAACACTTTTCAAAATGTATATTATCATAGGTTTCTTCTAGCGATCTGCACGGTTAAATTAAATGTTGATGTATTTTGCAATAAGACGGACACAATTTCAATGGGATCGCCCATGGTACGATTGTTCGTGCATTAGTTGAATTTTTTTAAAAAAATTTTTATATAAATCGCCTATAGGATAGACCCAGTAAAGCATGGCCATTCTCGTCAGTGTGTGATTAGCTACTCAAGTCAATTCGAAGTGAACGCGGTAAGAATATAAGTATAGCCAATGAAATGGCTTACAACGGGTGATGCATTGTTTTGTTCTAGGACTGTGTGGCATAATAATCCCTACGCTCTTGCGTTGTTACCATTACAGTGCAGACAGACTGAAATGTGAACTTACAAGCCCTCTTTGTGTATTGTACCATTTCTTCTTACCACATCAAAATACTGAGCGTCACAGTATTGGTTCGAGTTTTCAAGCTGACCATTTTTTTTATATCTCACTTAAACATTTTAAAATAAACACTCACACTCACATCGGTAGAGTCAGAACAGACGTGTTACAGTATTGAGGGGCATGTTATCTTTTTTTTTCTTCTTCAAACTAATAAATTTGGGGTTTGTATGAAGTAAAGAACCGAAAGTACAGTGAACCTCAAGGATGACGACCCAATCTGTCTGTCTATTGATGCGTGTATTTACTTAAGAAGAAATATGACCTCTAAAACACAAAGAGATACGGCAAGCATGATTAGAATGAACACAACGATGTTTTCCTTCACGCCCGTGTAATTTAGAGTTTCAATCCTCTTTTAAGACAAACTTGGTCTCCTTTTGTAGGGCTTGAAATAAAAATAAAACTGAAAAATCTTAAGCACTTTGCTATAGATAATTTCATCAACAGACTAAACAACATAAATACCGTTACAATACAAGAAAGCCTTAAATCTTCTATCAAAAAGAAATGCATCAAAAAATTAAAGATTAACGATAACTAACCAATGAAACCGAATTTAACAAAGGCAATGACATGTGAAGAAATGTCTCTCACTTTGGAAAGGTAGGCGAATGTAATCTGTTATGCACCATCAACTTGAAAAAATTATAAACAGAGAGAAATCTGAATTCAAAATTCAGTTGTTTTTCTTTCAAAATTGTTTCGTTTCTTTTTTCTTTTGTGGAACAAATCTAAGCACTAATATAGAGTGGAAAAGGAAAAATGCACATAAAAGCTTTGATATTTCTGAAAAAATGAGGGATATTCCTAACGTTCATAACCACCTATATATGCTTGGACTTGTCTGTGACTTATTCACAAAACAAGAGGTACATATTTCTGGTCAAGCTGCAAGTGTGTGCGTGTTTTGGAAAATGGTAAAAATTGGATATACAATTTTCTCGTGACACTTATAAAGTGAAGAGTCTGTGCAAGTGTCAAAAGCCAAAGTCATATAAGTGTTGTATTTTGTACGGCTTGTAAAGATTTCCACTTTAGAAAATGTGAAGTATCACAAGTTATTATCACAAACAGAAGTGGAACATAGGGGCTTGCAAGAAAGAAAATAACCCAGACAGTTGGTGTCATCAAGAGTGCTAGAGACGGTACCCGAACTTGCTTGCTTGCTTACTTGAATTAAAGTGCTTTTCGCTCCAATGGAGCATGTATCACTGGTTTAATCACGCACCGCGTGATTTTTAATTACTCCTGGGGAAGGAAAGAGAGCCTCATTCCCCAGGCTTTTATGTACTCACAGACTACTTTTAAATTTAGCCACTCAGGTGTAGGACTAACTAGTCCTTAACAACCTGACTGAAAGACTTTAAACATGAGTGGGAATAATCTCACCATACACTCATTTTTCTTAGTTGGTTTGAAATGCCTCAGGTGTTAACCCAAGCAGTATGTAAAGCCCGCTACGATTGGTCGGCAGCGATGACGTCACATTAGAACACATGGGCGTGTGGCAGGTGGAAATCGTTCCACATTCTGCCACGTGTACGATGTCCGAGCGTGGTAAAGGAGGAAAAAAGGTGCTCAGCAAACCAGCCATGGATGTTAAGTACTCCCCAAAACGCCAGCCCGTACTTATTTCAAATCAAGTCCCGTTTTCGCTAATGGACAATTAAAAGCACCAATAATGTGTTAACCACCTGTGCAATTAGTTTAAATCTAACGAGTCTGTTAAATTTCCTATTTCCTAACGTATCTATCTAATATTAGTACTTAGTGTACATAAAAATAGCCATACTGGTCTTATTTAAATTAATATGTCTAAGCAACATATACAAGTTTTGTCACTGTTAGGTTTAACAAGTTAAGTTTGTTGTGGTGTTCCAATGGGTCAAGTTCGTTTCGAGAATAGTTTAGTCAAGGAGGGATACCAAGCCAAATATGGTTCCCAATTTAATAAAAGGCAATCTTTTGGAGCCCTAAAAAGGGCTGTTTTTTCTGCTAGAAGGTACCACGTCTGTCTTTCGCCCTCACGATCTTTCCCGCACTCCTAGTCTGATGATTCTTGATATCAGGAAATGCGTAGCCATGATGGGAGACAATGTAAGCAGCGGCTTCTACAAGTTGACTGAGGGGGCATCCAGTGTAGGCTTGTCTGTAGAATTGGGGAAGAACTCTGACCCCTAATCCCCATTGAGAAGGTCTTGGTTTAAAGGTGTCTAGAGATTTGTAGGCAACGTATTGTATGGCTGTAATAAACTGCCCTGCTATGTTGACGTCATACAATGCTTGATCTAGCCCCATTTCGGTGTACTTCTCAACGAGGGTCAGCGTCCCCTCCTCCTCAACCGCCTCAGTTTCCTCTTCTGGTTCTGATACTAATTCTTCAGTTGAGGTAGATAGTTTCAAATCCGCTGCTATGGTGTCTGTCGCTGTTATTGTTGTTGCGGTTATTTTTCAGCTGGGATTGCCTGTAGTATCGGAGAGAAGAACGTAGTGCCTCCGATAATTGAGTCTGAGTTTGCCATACCGTTTGTCTAACATAATTGGCCCTTTGTTCTGCCACCACTCTTTCCGGGGTGGCTGAGAAGCAAATCTTAACGAGTAGTACGGCTGACACGTAAATCCTAACGAGTAGTACGGCTGACACGTAAATCTTAACGAGGATTACGGCTGAGACGTAAATCTTTACGAGTAGTACGGATGAGAAGTAAATCTTAACGAGTAGGACGGCTGAGACGTAAATCTTTTACGACAAGCTCGACTGTGCTGTTCAGTGTACTTTATTATCTGTACTATCGTTAGTATAGAAATTTATATTGACGTCAGGTTTTCACATTACTGGTGGATCCTTACTTGACTCGACTAATCATTAACCTAGAAGTGTAATGCATACATGATAATTCATTTTTATTCCTTTGTTCTCTAAATCTACAGGCTGACCATATGTTTTAAATAAAATGTCGTTTTTTATTTTTTAATATTTGTCAAGTATTTTGCATATTGTTATGCAATGCGTGGATACATAATTTTGGATTATCATAATTTTATATTTTAATGGCTCTTATAACACATTATTGGCTACATCATCCAGAGGACATGGGAGCTAAGTGTCTTTCCAAAGGCAGCCAATCAGAGCTCTCCTGGATAGTTAGGGAACTAACAACTGTTGGATTACGAGTCCGACGTTCTTCCAACTTATATACCGCTACTCACGTGGATTATGATTACAATGACATAATCAGATGAATGAAACAATGACAAAGTTTTCAACTGTTTTATTTTTTCCAAACACGAAAATAATAAATTTGACTCGTACAGAAGGACGACTGTTCAAAGAGTGAAAATTTAAAGCAGCGTAGGATAAAACAAAATAAAACAATTCACCACCATTCTTTCCTCTCATTCATAAACTTAAGCGTGACAAACTAAATTTAATATAACTGGAGATATTAAGATATTGATCATGCTTTAACAAATCTTCTCATTTCCGTTTTCTGTGAGTGAGAAACACACGCAATAAGTAAGACGGCTACACGTGTGGAGGTAAATTAGAAGTATACAATAGTATTTCTGAGTTTACTAGCATTGCTCAGATGTAAAATGTATATCAGATTTTTGTATAACGCGAAATTCTAAGCTACTGAATAGAGAATACGGGAGTTTCCAAGCTACTGAATATAATACTTGTATTTCTAAGTCGTTGAATCGAGTTTTGATATTCTGTGGATATCTAAGAAGTAGAATTTGGAATAGATTATAGCAGCACTCCGTTCTAAAATTTTTGGAGTACGAAAAGTACGCAGAAAGTAATACAGAAAAATGTGTAAATATGTCTCTAGTTGGTAATGTTATCTGTATGATATGTATTTCCGAGTATAATAGTATTTCTTTCTAACGTATTGAATAGAGTATGCTGGCAATTGTAACCTACAGAATTTAGTCTATTATGGTGCGGATAAACTGAAGAATATATACACTCTATCCTGACATTGATTTGTAGATAGAATGTTCTTATTATCAACTGTTAAGGACTAAAGCGCTCACCATTAAGGATCAATGCCATCTCACTTCTGTGTTAGTTCGGATCTCATGTTTGACAAATTTGAGTATGTGAGTTTACCAGTAGCTTCCCGTGGGTCGATGATTTTTCCCGTGGTTTTTCTGGTTCGTCCTCCACAGCAGCAGAGAGGGTGAACAGACCACCTTTTTGAATGGAGACCACCTTTTTGAATGGTCCAAATGCCAAAATAAACCTTCGTAAAATAAAAGATTAAATGGCGTAAATAACTTTAAAGATCAAGGTATTCTAACCACACTGAGGCTTCTCTAATTGGGTTAGTTTTTTTCCCTCCGTCTGAAAATCATTATCATATCAATAATGCCACCAGCTAAAGAATCTTGCACTGCTAGATTAGCTCGAGAGAGACTAGAAGCAATCGAAAGTTTCTTCTTGTTCGTGATTCTATTAGACAAAAATTGCATGAACGTTAAGAAGCAAAAGTTGAATTTGCAGTAGGTACAGAACAGTTATTCAAACCTGTTACAAAAATTACTGAAAGAGTTGCAACAACTACTGAACGTCTTCTTCCATCAGTAAGACAAAATGCTGAGCAAACTGAAAAGATAGCAAGAAGAACAAAACAAACGAAAACGAGTTTACGAGATCTTCCAACTAAAATAGATGATGCTCAACCTCTATTTCCCACCAATGAAATTGGAGAAATTCCTACTGGAGTACAGATATCAAAGATCGTATACCAGAAACAGAAACAGAACAAGCAAAAACCAGAGATGATATAAATGATAAATTTAATGAAAAAAATTATTAACGTCATAAAAAAATCTTTACAGACATAAGGGATCTAGCTGCGTACGCTGTGCAAAGTTCTGATGATCGAAAAAAAAATTAAAATCCGACTTTGCAAATGATGTTTTAGGTCGTGATAACTGGTACGAATGGATATATCGTATACACTATGGAGTCGAACAGGCTAGAAACAGTGATACTAGATATATTTCATTTATTAGAACAGTATATACATATATCTCATTGATACAACAACCACACTTTTCTTCATCGCAGCAAGAAATAAAACGACATAAACCTCCTCCACCACAGAAAGAATCTTCATATCAACTTCCTCCACCTTTGCAACAAATAGAAAAACGACAATATTCTTCATTGAGGCGGGAGTCAATTGAATAGTTTAAAAAAGAAAGGGAACATATGTTGGCAGAAATAAAACAAGAAAAGATAAAGCTTTATAAAAAAAGAATTGAGTGAGAGAGAAACTGAGCGGAGAAAGATATTGTCTCTTTTACCAAGTAAGAAAGATTCTAAAGAAGAATTTCATGATAATCCTCCTGGCGCTACTGTTAGCGGTTTTACGGAAATTGGTCTTATTGCTTGTCCTAATAATATCCTCGATGACGTGCAGCGACTAGAAGTTTTCATAGGAGGAAAAAGAGCCGGAAATAATTCGACGGAAATTATTAATGAAAAATCTGATATTTGTCAAAGATTATTCACTGGCGGTATTATGGATCGCAATATTTATCGTTCCCTTATCGATGAAATTGCTGATGATTATTTCAGCGACTAAACAATTAACTAGTAGATATATAAAAAATAATTATGCACACTGTTCAACGTGGACCGATCATGGTTAGGGTATTAAATTCACGATTATCAACTTACGAAGCAATTTTCGGTGATGGACTCGGCGATGTTGTTAAAGGTTTATTTGCGAGGATAGCCCTAAAAGCAATACCGATTTCAAAACAACTAGGAATGAAATCTATTGAACTTGTTCGTGAAAACATTCCTGGCGCAATTGGTAATGTTGCCGGTAAAGTTGCCGGGATAGACTAGCACGGTTAATTAGACGAAAACCGCAGCAACGAGTGAAACTGGCCATCACTGAAGTTATGCCTGCAAATATCAGTAAAATAATAAATCAAACCACAAATCAAAAACTAGTGGAATTGGCTGCTAATGAAGTTGTTCCGACAAAGTTAACTAATAAAATTATACCGACAAATACATGTTTGTTTCAGGAAGTGGTCTTCGTGTTAGACGACCATGATTTAGATCATGGCAATTATAATAAAATCTTCAAACGTGTGGCCGATCCAGCGTTCGATATAGACGCAGCAGTTCTCAAAGATGAATTGATACGTGATTATCAATTTTATTCTTACGACGCAAGACAACCAAACCAGCGTGGTCGAATCGAATTACAGTTTCATGATACAAGCAGATATTTTTGTACCATCTAAGCCTTTTATTAAGGTAGAAGGAGAGCTTGTAACAAATGTTCCTCTTAATACAGCATACAGAGCTGATGTCATAGTTGGGTTTGTTAACAATGGTAGTATGGCGTTATTTGATAGTGCCACTTACATAATTGATGGAAGAAATATTGAAACAATTCAAAAAGCCGTTGATATTGCTACAACGATAATAGGTTTAACAAGATATTCCGATTATTATGCTAGATCATCTGGACCGTCAATGATGTTCGCCAAGGATAATACTGATCATCCTGAAAGTAACCAGTATGATATAAGACGACCAAGAAACAATGTAGGCGCTGCTGATATTGATGCTGAAAGCATGGTTATTAACACCATACCAAATTACAACTTAGGTATTGCTACACGTAAATTAATGTTGAAAGATGGTCGTACAAGATTTTCCTGCATTATTTCACTATCATATATCTTTGGATTTTGTAGAAATGTCATAAGAGTTATCTTCGGAGCGAAGCGTACAGTTGTACATGTGAGAAAGGTTAATGATAATGATGCTATTTGGCGACCAGCCGCTGTTGATGCAGGTAAAGTAATTTTATTTAAACTTTCATTATTGATGCCAGTAATGACCCCATCGTTTGCTGAATAACAAAAGTTACTTTCATGTATGGATTCAGGTGGTAAATAATTGCTATCATGGTTACAATGACAAGAGATAGCATTCAGAGTAATGTTACTGGGTTATTTATATGGCATATTGTATCACAACAAGGAGTTTCGGCGCCAAGACATATATTTATCGCTTTACAAAATGCTGAACGATTGCATAATCAAGAGCGTAGTCAGATGATATTTAACACTATTGGAGTAAGTGAGGTCTCTTTACGGATAAATGGACGCCAAGAACCATCTGAAGATATAACTTTAAATTTTGAAAATAACTACATAGCACGTGCATATCATCATTTAATGACATTCATGGGATGTGATCAAAATATAGATACCGTTCTACAAATATCACAGTTAGATTTTGAAATATGTTTTCGATCAATTATTTTTCATTGAAACATCTTGATTTATCTAGACAATTTGTCGTTGATATACACTTTAGAGCTAACGTGAATCCATGTGCTGGTACTAATTACAGAGCAATCGCAGTTATTTTTTCAGATACATCAATGTTACTTGAAGGTGGTGGTGGAAGAATGAGAGTTATTGACGCTGCAGTAGAAAACATGTAATTGTATCACTTATCATATTATAAAGATGTCGCATAGTCACGTTAATGTCACTCTGACTTCCGGGCAGGTGAAAAAATTACAATTAAAACTCGCAAGTAAATGCGGAGCAAAAATATCACTAAAAATGATCAAATTTCTAATGGCGGTCCAAATAAATTATCATTAACCAAGACTCAGCTTAAACATTTTATTAAAGCCTAGGAATCAAAAACGGGAGTTCAACTTCATCTTTCTCCGATTGCTATTAAAGATATGGTTAACGTTGTGTGGTATATTTCCACTTCCTGCAGCAATACCAGCATTAATTGCCGTTGCAGCCCCACCTGGAGCAAAAGCAACCGCGTTAGGTGCCGTCGGAACCGCTGCTGGAATGGCATTAAAGTAAGCAACAGGAGAAGGATTAAGAAAAAGAGGGAAAGGTCAAAGATTAACAGGAACTCCTTATCGATGCAGAAAAGGTATGAGACTTCCAGGAAAACTTCGTTAGCAAAAAAGATAGTTTTTTTACCGATGTCAAATTTTGATTTACATGATGCTGCTAAAATTTTAAATATAAAATTGTTAGAGGTGTTTTATGCGTGACCAATTACCAAAACTACCAAACAATTTTGAAAAAGGTATTATCAATGTTGATAATAATTCAGGGCCTGGCACTCACTGGTTGGTATACGCAATTGATCCACGTGGAATCGTTTATTTCGAATCGTATGGGCTTCCTCCACCAGTTGAGTTTTAAAATACATAAACACAATAAAAACGGAGGTGTTTTCAACGCCTATCGGGTATTCAACATTGCCAACAGAAACAATAACGGATCTACCAATATGTGGTCGTGAAGTAATTAATGTACTTTACGCTTTATCAAAGGCTTCCAATGTACATCTTAAAGTCGTGCATGATTATACAAGTAACCGCGTCGTTTTAAGCAGATCTTAAAGTAAACTGGTTGATATTTACGGAAGAACTTCTTCTACCAGTGTTATCACTGGGGGCAAGAAAAAAAAGATGATATTGTCACATTACGCGACTAAAGATGAACTTGCTGATATTATGAACCTTACTGGAGTTGACAGAGATAAAGTTGTTATTTTTCAGGATAAACACGGTGTTTTAAAAACGAGCAACATCAAATGGGATGATATAATTCGTAGAGTTCTTGGTGCGGCCACGGATAACATTCCAGTATTTACTGATGGTGGTCGAATCAGAGACTCAAATATATAATTCGCAACTATTAGTAATGAAATTGCAAGAAGCGTTGCTAATCGTTTGCGGAACACTGGTGATAAAATGACAGGCGAACTTAGCATGAACGGAAACAAAATTATTGTTTTAAGAGAACCAACATCTGATGAAGATGGCGCAACAAAAAATATGTGGACGTTAACTACAATACCGTACATAGTAAATTATCTAAGTTGTGGGCCGAGTATGAAGTTCACGTAAGTACATTTACAAATTTCAGTAGAAACTTTAGAAACCTTAATGAAATCGCAGAGGAACTCTTTGGTGCTCCGTTGACTGCAGACGTGAAACTCTCTAATGGCAAGACGATCATTGAAACGGTTAAAAAATCACTAGAAGGTGTCGTAAGTGGAATTCCTAATATCGTTAATAAAAATTAATCTGATTAAAATCCCCCGCCCCCCGGTCACTGGTGTGCATAG
The DNA here is from genome assembly GCA_028554795.2 of Sinohyriopsis cumingii. NCBI lineage: Eukaryota > Metazoa > Mollusca > Bivalvia > Unionida > Unionidae > Sinohyriopsis > Sinohyriopsis cumingii. Next base: position 125,470,593 of record CM068835.1, read on the forward strand.
ACTGTCTGTGTTCAGTGCTGCAAAATTTGAGATATTTACAACGTATCCCTGGCGGCATTCAACCGATAAGTTTTCTGGAGTTGTGTCTGTCATATTAAATAAAGGAAACGAAGAAATATTTATTTTGGAAGCAACTGATAAGAAAGTAACATCCTACTGGTGGTGTCTAGAATTTGTAGCTGAAACACCTCCTTTGGTTACTAAGTAAAATAAATGAGTACCTTAATCGACTTTAAACAAATTAGGTACAATCAAGCACGTGAATGGCAAACAAAATTAAAAGATATCGTCAAACAATACACAATAAAAGTAAAGAAATTTCGCAGACGTTATTGTGGATGTAACTGTTTATTCAGTGTCTACTGTTATTGCTGGAACAAGCGTGTTATTATGAACGAAAACAATGATGGCGCCGGTAGCTGTAACAATCTTTATTTCAGCTACAACAACAATCGCCGGTGTTCTCAATATCATAGCAAAAAAAAATATGTACTTGCACACATGTAAAATTGCATTATTATATGATAAAGTTACACACAGCGACAACAGCATACTCCAAACTACTATCATTATTAATGATAGAATATTTTCTGATTTTGAGTTTTCAGAAATGTTTAAAATTTACGATGATGGCGTTGCCAATAAAGGTACAAATGTTTCCAATTTAACAAATAATAATAATTGCAATAATGTCATTGTCAGGAGAACTACTTCAACGAATTGTAACGAACAGAGCTCCGTTGAGAACCGCAATGATATCAGCAAGTTCGACTAATCCTGAATTTAACGTCAACTTTCCAACTGCAATTGCAGTAAAAGAGTAAAAGAAATCGCTCTTGCACAATTACGAGTATATTACAGTTGGAAAAAACATCAGATCAAAATCATTCGGTGGATTACATGCAAATAATTTGCTTGTATTTGCAAATGAAAATAAACCAGATGGAACACCCGATTGGCAAGTTATATCTGTTCCCACTGGCAGTTATTAAATAGAACAAATCAGTGATGAATTTGAAGAAAGAATCAAATCAAGAACTGGAAAAGAATTTTAAAAAAAGCTATTTCTGTTCATTAACCAACTTTATCATCCACAATTGAAATATATTCGGAAGATTCTGCCGTTCATATTCATCAATCATCAATTAGATCTGTTTTCGGTTGGACTGAGGTAGTGCCAGAATAGCATGGACCACCAGAACCAAAGTTAAATTAATTCCTCACAAAAAGAAAAAATATTTATAAAACGTCCAGACTATCGAGAAGAAGAACCGTGGGTTTCTGAGAGATATATTTGACCTGATTTTGAAGATTTAAAATTTCCTGGAATCAGGCTTGTTTTTTAATTAAGATAATTATATTAATAAACATAAATTTAACATACAACATGTTAATATTTTCTCTCACAAAATCACTTCGTAATTCAGATACATATTTACCCATCAGCAAAATTTGTTTTTAAGCGGCACACACAATTACAACGATGGTATAAAATATCAGATCATCGCAAGGATACAACATTTAAACCATGCTGCATTTGATCTTGAAGCTATCAATAAACAAATTATTAAAAACATAATTGATTTTGCTGATAGAGTAGTTTATGAATCAACAAATAAACAATTATTTCTTTAATCATATATGATTACAGAAAAACAATTACAAGCATTTTTAATACCAGAATTTGCCACTGACGGTCTAACGAAATCACTCTGTGATATTATCAATAAAAACTTTCCTAAAATTGTCGAGTCATGGAGAAAAATAGCTCCACCTCGAGTTATTCTCAAACATGACAATGATCCATACGGGGGCGGGCGTCATATTTCACGAGGAATTGTTAACATAATTTCAACGATCGCAGTCAATCTTGATTGTGATGTAACTGATGGCAGCGACCAAATAGATGTACATTTACACCGCAAGTACCTGCTGGATATTTGATTGTACAAGAACCGATCAATCATGTTTATCAATGGTGTCATAGTAATTTATTATCACATTTCAAACTTATTGACCAGATACTTAATTGACCTGTGTGGAGAATTTCTTAATATAAATCTGTAGGGAAAATCGTAATTATTTGATCTCAACAATTTTAAACCTCAGCGTGATATAAGTTTTATTTTATTCTAATGACAAAATTATTTTATTTTTGTGCAAAATTGTCAAGGAAAATCCGTCAGATTTCTTAAATTTTGAAGGCACTAACCCCAGCACCCTTTTCACTAATTGATTTTAGGGGTTTTTGGTTAAAATATAAAACAAAATAATTAATTTTAGCGATTTTTCAACAAAATTAAGACTTTGAATTTAGGATTTTTTAAAAAGTAGCTTTAACAATTTTTTTCAGTCATATCGCTACAATGTCTGCAGTGTGGCAATTTATAGTGATGTCTAGCTCTGGGGCATCATGCCGCGGACACGTAGAATGATGTCCTGTCCGGTTACATTATCCTCACACCAAGCCGACCAGTCCTAACACTAACCTCTTAATGCTGAGCTCCATGCCAGGCAGCGGTTAGTACCACCTTTGTAAGTCGAGGCGGATGCTCTAACCACTAGGCCACCGGAGCGGTCATAATTAAGACAAAGAATCACGAAAACACCCAGAATCAATTAGAGAAACGCTGGGGTTTGACCCTAACGATTTTGGAAATTTGGCGATTTTTCTTGATAAAAATCGACTAAAATATGTATTTTTAAAAAGGATGAATTTTGTCTAATTTTCATGGAAAAACAACAAGATTTCAGAATATTTCAGAAAAATAAAATTCATAAAAATAAAATATTTTAGAAAAATAAAAATCATAAAAAAAATATTTTACAATTACGCGGAGAATTTCTTAATATAAATCTGTACGTAAAATGATAGATTTTTAATTTTAACGATTTTCATTATATTTTAGTATAACTTCTTGATTTGATAGCATGATCCAAAGAATTTTATTCTTGACTTTTGGGAATCTACGGACAATATTTATATTATAATGATTTTTATTTTTTTTTGAAATATTTTATTTTGTCTGAATTTTGTTATTTTTTTATGACAAATCCGAGATCTTTAGTCAAAATTTATTTTTTTATCATTGACTTGTCACAGAAAATCTGTCAGATTTCCTAATTCTTGAGTGTGAAAGCCCCAGCGATTCTCTAAATGATTTATCGATATATCGATAAATTCTCCTTTTCAACTCAAAATCAGTCAAAAAACTAACAAAAACACATGAAAAACATCATTTTTAGGTGTGTTATAAAAGAATTTATCAATTTATCGATAAATCATTTAGAGATCACTGGAGTTTTGACCCAAAAAAAATTTGTAATTCGACTGATTTATTTTGAAAAATCAGTGAAAAAACGTTGAGTTTTAACTAAAAATCTGGGTATTGTCAAAGAAAATCAACCAAAAAAAATAGTGTATAATCAGAATTAAAATAATAAATCTAAATACATATGCTAAGATCTCGTGTTCAGCGACCCCACTTACTATAAGTTTCATTTTCAGTGACTTTGTCAGTATTTTCAATTTCACCAGTAATAGATTTACTTTGGATCTCTTCACGATCTGACATAATTTTTCTTAACTGTCTTATACGATTATTCATTATTTGTTTTTTCCTTCGTATTCACGAGATAATTCTGATCTATTTTTTCTACTACGAGAGAGAGGAATGAATTTCCTCACCTCATTTTTCTTTTACTGTAGCTAACGATTGAAACATCGCCGTTTGAATTCATTTTAAGAACTTGTATTCCGACGGTAGCGTATATCTACCTTCATATTTACTTTCTTGTAATGTTTCAAAATCAGTAATAATTTTCTCAGGATTTAGTTCATCAGATATATTTATGCCATCTTTTTTTTAACAGCCGAAATAATATCATTGATATTTTCGTAATTCATTATACAGTATATAACATATATTTTAAAAACTATTTACACAAGAGAACATTCATGTGAACTCCTAGCTTTCCACCGTATTTTAGAAAGTTCAGAGGGCACGAAATATTTACACAATACAAGCCCCATGTGAACACCGAGCTTGCCACAACATTCTAGAAAGTTTAGAGGGCACGAAATATATACAATCTAAGGACGAAACAACCTCCATGTGAACTCCTAGCTTGCCACCGCATTCTAGAAAGTTCACTTGGCACGAAATGTATACAATCTTTGATCTAAGGACGAAACAACACATCTGTTTGATTTAATTCTATCACAGCACAACATAAACTTAATTCTATGGACGGCACAACATACACGGGAGCCATTCTCTATGATCAAGAGATTTTTGCACCCCCACCCCCATAATCAACGCGGGAGAGTGCAAAAAGCATCCACCCCGCAGTAACATGGTCGGAAGGTGTTTTTATGTTGATTTCTGAGGCTGAGGCTGCGCTCTCTTATATATATATATATATATATATATATATATATATATATATATATATATATATATATATATATATATCGCGAAATATGCGCAACCACCCACAGCTGTCAGTCATGAGACTCGATCGCCAGACCTCGAGTATCAGAGTTGTGTGCTTTATCAATGAGCTATGGAGACACCTGACAGATGTATGTTTTAGAAATTATTGTAAAATTACCCATGTGAATCGCAAGATACAACTTGAATTTAGATCTGCTCATACAATTTCAGAAGAAATACGCTATATACACGTATTTCTACTTAAGAAGTCAGATTTAAAAAGCTAGTTATTTTCTGTTTAATATATATACCTGCGAATAATTCAGGAAATGGTGTGACTCGCTCTCGTGTTTTTTTATAAATATAATCGCAGAAAAAATACAGATGAAGCAGGAAACCGGACGAATTTAATGAAACAAAAATATTGTTTCTAAACAAATATATTATTTATCCTTAATAAACGATTACATTTCCAGTCCTTGATATAAACCGACGGAAAATAAACCGACGGAAAATACAAGGGAGATAATTGATACTTTCTTGTATAACACAGAATGATTAAGCCACTCTCTACCAACCGAAATTGAACGCGGAAGTAAATAAGTACGGTTTGTCGAATTAACATTACAGTATTACAGATACCATTTTTTCAATTATTAGATTTTGTGACTAGGAATTCATGACAAAAGATAATTAACCACAAAAATATTTATTTGCAAGTCAATATTATTGTGAAATCTATCCCGTTGATTTCTATCTGACAGAGTCAAGGGGGGTAACTCTATTAACCGCGTTACATATCCGCGGCAGAGTTATCTCCGTTGTCTGTATCTAACACGATTCGAACATAAGAAAATAAAATCTAGTTATTATATTTGTGTGATAAAGCCAAATTGGTTATTTTATCTGCAACATGTTGTACCCCGCGTGGGTTAATAGCGAAATACTTGCCGGCTGCGGTCATTGGCTGAAATATTATTTCGTTACAGGTTTCAATATTAAAAGATTTAATCGCCTTAAGAATCTTTCTGTGTTTACCAGTCTCCCCACGTTCTGAAGTCTCACTCTGTGTGATAGCTTGAAGGTTCTGTAAAGAATTATTAAGTTTTTGTCCTTCAATATGATCGATCACAAGATCGTATTTGATCACCCCATGAAAAGACTCGAATACTAAGATATGATTGAAATACCTCTTGCCCACAGCAGTAAATATAAGATAACCGGCGTTATCAACAGTACTAACCAGTTTTGTTTCAGTCGACAGTGTCTGATTACACCATCACGAGATGCTTCATATTTGTTTTGATGCTTGGATGTCTGACAAATTCTTTTTGCTCCATTTATATATAATATTATTTGTCTAAATTATAATTTTTCTTTACAAATCTAGACATATAATCTTCAAAGTTTCTTATAACTTTGACAGAGTCAGAGTCGTTATTGTTTTATCATAATAACGTTTTAGTTCTCTATTTATTTTACCACCACATTGCACACACAACTGTGTTTTCCTTCTAACTCCAACACCACATCTGAAACACGGTTTTGGTCCATGACTCCCTCTCCTTACGCTTTGCGAATGTAGTCCGCAGAATTCATTTACGCAAGATTTGTTACAAGGAGTTAAAGACCCTACTATCAACCACTTGCATAGATTTCTTATTGGAGTCATGATCTATATAATATTTTTTTATTTAAGTAATTGTCTGAAATATAATATGGAAGAGTTTGAGAGATTATCTACAATGGAGACCGGGAAAACTTAGTTTCCTAATTCCATGTTCGATCTTGATAGAATAACTCCTGACTTGCGGAGGAGAACTCTGGCTGATCCGTTGAATAATCTGATTAATATTATTCGGAATGCTAAAAAACAATTTCGTGATGATGAGGCATCTCACACGTGGTCGACATTCAAAATTATACGCAACACCAGAGGTGTCGACAATGTCATTGATGCTACAATAAATGATTATCGATTATCTGAACGATCAAAGAATTGTTTTTTCAGAATAAAGTTTAATGTGCTTGCAGAAACAGATTCCTCTAAGTGGATTATCCGTGACAAACGTGACCTTGTCCTTGCTAATGGAAAAACCGCTGTGTTAAGTAAATATTCCAAGACAGGAATGCTGACTGGAATTGACAGACCATATTATGCTCAGGCGTATCCTATGACTGCGGTTGTTTATGAATAACCCCAACATTAATGATCTTGCACAAATGAAACTGTGAAGGCTGAATTGTGAAGCCGAACAAGTAATCGAACATTTTACAAACGCGAAGCGTGGAAATTGGTTAACGGATCTACAACGTGATAAAATAAACAAATGGGCTAAATCTGTCAACTATAACGGAGTTACAATAAATGATGTCGCCGAGGTAGGAAATAAATTAAAATTTCCAATAATAGTAAAAACGTTAACCGGGGAGATTTTATACGAATTAAAGAATAAATCGAGAGGGGCTCCCATTCAAATTATTGATCATAATGCTCACGCCTGGATCAGCGCAGTCACAATATTTCCATGAGATCGAACGGTAAGATTTTACCCAGAGAAACTCTTTGGAAGAAACATATTTGATATGATTCACGAAATAAGTAAAAACGATCCTGTAACATTATGACTATTATAGAGTTCCAATGATGAAAAATATGATCATTTTGTAAGACCTAACGGCGAAGTATATCGTAAAGAATCTCTCCACGAAGAAATTAAATATCTTGCGCAGAAATTTTCAACAGAGAATATTGAGCAATTACTAAATAATTGTTTTACAGTTCCGTCAGTTGCAGATCACTTTGCAAGAGAGAAAAATTCGTGGAAGCCAACACGATTTGAACTTCTCGAAGACGTACCATTAAGCTGCGGCTAATACGGACACGGTGGATCGTGGGATACGTTGGTAATTTGTGGCACCTTTGTACATTCTTGGGCAAACAAGGTAGCTCATATTTAAAGCATTCTTAGAGGAGACGGTCTTTTTGGCACAGACGTTACGAGAGACGCAAGAAAACTAAACTGTGAAGCAATCTCCCTTTATTTTTTGTTTGGCTCTGTTGCTTTAATGTCATTAAACAGAACTCAAGCGCATCACCATCACTCTGAATATACCCTTCTTCTCTTAGGTACCAATAATATTTTGTCAATCAGGTAGTCCCCAGATTTTAAATATACTTATGTTTTGTAAAGGATCACAATTTCTCAAGGTCAAGTGATATCTTAAAACCTCAGGAAGTACAGTGTGCTAAATTTTCGGCAAGTGGAGTAAATATATACGATGAAGTACTAAACTGCATTCAGCTTCAACCACTGCAAATATAATTAATTCTTTTGAACATAATTACATATCATTCTGATACATACATCAGTATTAATTACATATCATTCTGATACCTACATCAGTATTAATTACATATCATTCTGATACATACATCAGTATTAATTACATATCATTCTGATACATACATCAGTATTAATTACATATCATTCTGATACATACATCAGTATTAATTACATATCATTCTGATACATACATCAGTATTAATTACATTGGATAATAAGAGTCCTGGTTTCTTAAAACCATTTGTAAATGAGATCTTATATTTTTAGCTGTCGGTTATCTACACTGTCACCTTTCAACAAGACAATCTTATCAAATGATGCATAGAAACATTTACAAAAGTTTAACCCAGATCTTGGGAAATCACCAAACTTAGAGAGTAATGTTCAATAGAGGCATACACATACAGGCAAACAGGCACATAAACACAAAGAGTCATAGAGACTATATAAAATTTCCTTTCGAACTGAATGTATCGAATGCTAGTTTCGTCAAAGAAACTAAATATGCTTCATGCTTGGATAAGCCAAGTTCATTTTATTTCTAATGAAACATCTTCAGTACATTGCTGCAGCTCAAGGAAGGAAATCATAAGGACTATGAGTCTTCAGACAACCGACAGTTGAAGTCCGAAAAAAATCTGATTTATCTACGTTATACTCGTGATAAAAAGGTTTATTTCCCCTCTGCATAACTTACATTGTCGATCCCCTATACTCATTAAAGTGCAAATTCGCAAGTATTGTCTGATCCACCTTTGTGAATCACTGTAGTTATGAAAAAGTAAGGTATTACTTTCTCGAAACACAGTATTCGCAAAATGTAAATGAGGACATAGATGCAGGACTTTTTTTAAATTATTGCGCGTGGTTTTGCTGTGTGCGAAATAATGTGTGTGTGTGTGTGTGTCTGTGTGTGTGTTTGTGTGTGTGTATTTACTTGAGCCATATATGTGAGTCCTTATAATCAGTGCCAAACCAAGCAGGTCGTCCTGTATGTTGCCATTAAATCAAACATAAGACAAATTATCGAGATCTGCATGAACATTGGCACGAATAGCAGCAAACCAATGAGTCTACTCTGTTGCTGGGGTACTGAGAAAGCTGCGGTGATGTTTGCAGCTGATGTATTTCATAATTACTTGTACGATTTATTCTTAGAGAATTTATTCATCTTTAAACGTTTTAGCTCTTTCATAAGATTTTCCATCTTCAGATTTGTTACCATGTTCATTGATTTCAGTTTATCATTTCTTATTTTGTTCAACAATTCATAAATGATCCATTCATTTTCTTTTACTTTTGTAATAAGAATGGTTTTCTAATGCTTTACCGTTTAGTATTTGAGTTCGTTCTTTTTTCATTTCATTTGATTCCACATTTCCTCCATTATCGTCTCTTTTATTTCATTTTGTGAATTGAAGCATAACTACGTTATTAGTCTCTCCATGATATCCAAATCAATTAAAAGTTGGAAGGTGATTGATCTGCACGGGATGCCCACTAATTCTGACAAAAGCGATTAGATCGATCAGTTTCATTAAAGAAACTTACCATATTTTAACCGACCTTGACATTCATCGACTACCGTCGCATTTCATCGAACCGAAATGTATGTCACCGGCTCATGTAAACATTCCACTTGCTTGTGCCGACCGGAGAACACGTTATACAACACCAGAATTACTGAACCTATAGCAGCGTCGGCCCACTAACTATCTCGGTTGAAACGAATTCGGACCACCCAAATCGGCCCATTATGTCCTTTGCGCAAAATAGTATTTCAGCATTATCTGTTATGTATATTTAATTTGTACTGTGTTGGACTTTTGTTCATGATATGTTATATATATTTAATTTGTATTGTGTGATTGACTTTTATTCATCAACGAGGATAAGAGTTTGGCCTAGATGTCTAATATCGTGAAGGATAAACATGTTCATGTGTTTAAGTGGATATAAACTTGATTCTGATCTCAGAATCTTCTACAAACACAACTTAATGGAAATATCCATCAATATGATATACAAGCGGAGATTGTTTATAATTTAGAACTGTCTGATAATACAATTTTGACCCCCATCTAAGTTCTCAAATTGTGTTGTAGGTTTTATATTATGGTTGATTATATTGGAATTACTCATTCTTACCTTGACATCCTATGTGAAATCAGTCTTATTGTTGTGTCCAGTTTTATTGGTGATGATTTTTTTATATAAATTATCCACTAGAATTAGAAAGTGATAATTAATACATTTTGGACTATATCACTATTTTGCGATTATTGTGAATTCATTCAAAGACATTTTAGATTGTATCATTGTGATACATCAGGACTGTTAACTCATCGCCACATTTGAGGCTATTGTTCAATCAGCACAATTAAAATTGTAATTGGTTTCATATCACCACAGGAATTCATTTGGAACTGTATTCTTCTGGATTTGTGTTAGAACTTTTAGGTCTAATTGGAATTAAATTTACAATACTGTAAGTTCTTTAAAAAGTTTCACTTTGTATTCCACAGAAATAGATTATTTATTGGTGTAACTTCTAAAACTAGTTGTCAAAAGTATAGAAAAATTGTGAGTATTCTTAGTTCACTATCTCTGGTAGAACTGATTATTCATTGTAGAAACAGCATACATATTAAAAATAATCTGTATACAAAGTAAAAAAATGGTGCATATGTTAGCAATATCTCGCTATAAAAAAATTTTTTCTTGCTTTGCAAACTTCATAAAATGTTTTTATCAAATACCAATAATATACAATTTAAATTTATGATGTATTGTTTGTAGTACTGCCTTTTTATGACAATACAAGTCGCCATATATTACCTTATTTTATGAGGCGTATTCATGTTTACATCAGTGTTCATCTCTGTGTGTGTGTGTGTGTGTATGTGTGTGAGGGATATTTTCCCGTCGATATGTACTGATCATGTTGTTATGAATAATCGGCAGTGGCATTCGTTGATAGTGAATGCTACTAAGTCTAATGTTATAAATATCTATATCGTTAATGCTACTAAGTCTAATGTTATAAAGAGCTGTATTTTTAATGTACTAAGTATAATTTTATAAATAATTGTATCTTTAATGCTACTAAGTCTAATGTTATAAATATCTGTATCGTTAATGCTACTAAGTCTAATGTTATAAAGAGCTGTATCTTTAATGCTACTAAGTCTAATGTTATAAATAACTGTATCTTTAATGGTACTAAGTCTAATGTTATAAATATCTGTATCGTTAATGCTACTAAGTCTAGTGTTATAAATATCTGTATCTTTAATGCTACTAAGTCTAATGTTATAAAGAGCTGTATCTTTAATGCTACTAAGTCTAATGTTATAAAGAGCTGTATCTTTAATGCTACTAAGTCTAATGTTATAAATAGCTGTATCTTTAATGCTACTAAGTCTAATGTTATAAATAGCTGTATCGTTAATGTACTGAGTATAATGTTATAAATAGCTGTATCTTTGATGCTACAAAGTCTAATGTTATAAAGAGCTGTATCTTTAATGCTACTAAGTCTAATGTTATAAATAGCTGTATCTTTAATGTACTAGGTCTAATGTTATAAATAGCTGTATCTTTAATGTTCTAAGTCTAATGTTATGAATAGATGTATCTTTAATGTACTAAGTTTAATGTTATATATACCTGTATCTTTAATAAATTAAGTCTAATGTTATAAATATCTGTATCTTTAATGTACTAAGTGTAATGTTATAAATATCTGTATCTTTAATGTACTAAGTCTAATGTTATAAATATCTGTATCTTTAATGTACTTTTCATATTGTATACTGTGTTGTAATTATAGAAGCAATTCTTGTTTATTGAATTCACATAATAAAAAACAACCACCCATCCCACCGAAAAAGTAACCTCTTTCACTAGATGGAGGTAAATTACGTACCAGACAAGAACGGTGTTCTACTGTCAGTGAGCCCCCCTCTCACCAGACAAGAATGGTGTTCTACTGTCAGTAGATACCCCTCTTGCCTAGGTGAAATTTATTTATTGAGGCTTATAGATAGCTCAACGTGTTGATAATAGCTGTAATTTCAGCACCAAAATGGAGGCTGTATCCCAAAACAGGATCTCGATGGTGCTGTGCGGGGTTGCATTATGTACCATGTCAAGCGATAGTAAAATCAAATCTGTATAAAGTCCTCTGTAACTGAAGTAAACTTCTTGTATGCACCACAATCTATATTAATCACGATTTGTATTTAAATTTAGGACTTTCTGACATTTATTCCTGAGGTGTCTAACATTACATAAGGTAAGATAACTTACAGTTTAAAAAAGTGTAAAAATTTGGTTACCTTCACAACACGATTTACTGAACGGTTAGGATAGAGTTAAGGTGAGAGTGCATTTTGTACGATTGGCAAAAGTGCAAGCTGGCATTTTTATATCCCGAAAATCTGGACTGGTTTTATTCTGCCCATATGTGAACAATGTTTAAGCATGTAAGTTCTTCATGTGCATTATTATGCATAGACTGGTCTGTTGACTCTGTTTCTAAGTTTGTTATTAATTGTTATCTTTAAATTGGTGATTGAACTATACCATCCTTGAAAATACATATATCCTCAGGAAAGCATTTAGAAATACTGATACCTACCGTAACTCTGAATTTTCAATGTCGCAAAAACTTGGAAATAAAACTATGTAGTGACCCCCTTAGACCTAAATGACACACACACACACACACACACACACACACGCAAATTTCGGTAGCTAAAGATGGTGAGACTCCGGGATGCTAGTGTGAAAAGGTACAAAATTTGCACACAGACTCGACTAATGGGCAGTTAAAAATGGCAAAAAACGGGAATGGTACAATAGGGAATTGGAATGATCAGAAAAACTGTATGCACAACGTACGTACCAATGTTAAACATATATCGAGCTTTTAGCTAGTTAAATCTGGTATTATTTCAGATTTACATTAGATTAGCCCGTATAGCATTCACGAATGCACAATCAAAGCACAGTATGTTTACACGTTTACGAATTACTGAAAGTATTGGTATTGTATCCCTCAACAACATCCTGGACGATGTTTGTGAATTCGGTTATCAAAGTCAGTATGTTTTTTCGTAACGGTTAGCTTCCAAATGGATTCCTGGAGGGCCTGAAACGTATCCGATCGCTGACCTATCGCCTTATATTTAGATGTGTGCAATTTTTAATATATATTGTAAAGTGGTCAGCGCGGCAGAGGTAGACACATATTTCTCAAGACAAGTCAATGAAAGATTAGAGACGGTGAGATTAGGAGATGAGCAGGATCTTGTGGAAGGGTGTATGTAGTTAAAAGGTAGTGTAACTTAAAAAACACGAGATGCATTAATACAAATTAAAGATTGTGTGAAAAATGTGGGTCTTTGTTTTCTTTGTTTCTCTCATTGATATTTGTGCACCCCAAAGTGTACTGTTGCCATTTAAGTTACAAGGTGGAACAAAAAAGGTTGGTACCTGTTCAATAGGATGGTCAAGGTCAGCTTGATTGATTGAAGTACTTCGGGGAAGTATGCGTTCCTAAGTTTAGGATCTTTCTGCGTGGGCACCTGAAAGGCTATAACCTGTAATGCGGTAATGAGGCTGATTTTTCTGTGAAGAATTTTGTTACATATAGTCATGGAACTAACCCCAATGGCCTTATCAGTGTTTCTTAAAAAGTTGTTGTAGTTTGTGAAATTTGTTGTTGATTAACTTATGATTTTGTTTGAAAAGGTCTTATGACGGCAGATAGCTTTTCAAGCTTTATGTTGAAGACATATAAGGTAAATATATGTCTTTAAGTCTCATCAGTTTTATTGTATTATGATATTAGACATTACATTTATGGAGGTGTGGGAAGTGCGAGAGTTCTAAGAGATTTCCCTGATACGAGATGGCTTTAAAATCATCATAATTGCAATGCCAGTAGCTGGTACAGGAAAGTAACATTTCCATTGGTCAGAATGTTACCACGTGATCAAAACGAATTGCGTTCATTTCTGTATGAACTGAAAAGAGAACTACTTTTCCACTTCTATAAATAGAGTCACGTGTACAGCATAAGATAAACACTGCCAGTGAAGGCAGACACGAAGTAAACATTAAAAGAAAACAACATTATTACATTTTTTTATAAAAATAATTGAATACATTTAGCATCCATTGGTTGAAGGTCTGGTATTATGATGACCTTATTACGATCAAGCTGGACAATCTCAAGTGCTATATATAGCTACGTAACAGAAAAACCCCAAACATGTATTACTACGCTCAATTAAGATTTATATTTTTTAATGATGCAACCAAAATAACATAACGAAACAATGAAATTTCAGTTATAAGAGTTTAACGTTTTTTTTCTGAGTTTATCGTGGTATAAAATGTCAGTTGCCGACTCACACAGCTTACATAACGCCCTTTGGGCGTTATTTGCTGTGTGAATCGGCAACTGACAGTTTATACCACGATAAACTCAGAAAAAACAACGTTAAACTCTTACATATTTAGCAGATTTCCAAACATATTTTGAATGAGATCCGAATGACAAAGTATCGACATAGACGGTTTCAGTGTGAACTTGATAACTGCATTGTGTGGAATTTCCTAATCAGATATAGTACAAATCTTGAAAACAGGTTAATAAATCAGATTAGACGGCAAATTTAAGTGCGGAATTTAATTTAAATCCGGAATATTGTCGAACTGCAAATGAAGTATGAACAATGAAACTGAGAACCGTTCTGAACGATTGTTTGAGAATGATTAACACATATATTGACCTAGAGTAGAAACTCTGTATCAATCTCTTCAGGAGAGTAATTTAATTTTGTGTGTTGGCTTTTATCTACAATTGAGGGTAGGAGTATGGCCTACCCGACTAATGTCTTTTTTATGAAACACATATTACATAGCTAATGCGTATCTATATCTTTAAATTATATATTGAAAAAAGGTTAATAAATCAGATTAGACGGCACATTTAAGTGATGCACAAAATTAGATCTATCTCGAATTACAAACAGATCTTTTGCTTCATGACTAAATCACTACTTTGGAATTATTGTGTACTTATTTAGAGACACTTGGATTATTTCATTGAGATACATTAACACTGTTCCAGGTTGCGGGTACGTCAGTAGTTTCAAGACTGGAATTCATTCAGTATACTATATACTTTTGACTTGTCATATAAAGTTTAGGACTATTTGGGACTCATTTCATAATAATATAAGGTCTTTATAAATTTTCGCTTTGTATTATATGGAAATAAGTAACTTGGTGAATTTTACAAAACATTTTGGTTGTCACTCTTTCCTGTTACTTAGTTTAAGAATTGTAACATAGCCATACCAATATTTTAAACAATCCTGAACCAGCGAACCACATTCGCGTGTGTTACCTTACTGAACTCAAGTACTAAATGTAAGATGATAACGTGGCGATAACGGACAGGTCTGATCTTGAAATGACTTTGTTTACCTTCACAGAGCTTATGTTATTCAAGTTTGGTGTAACATTACAAAGATCATCATATATAAATTCAGCACTGTTGTAAACAACATGCGAAAGTGTTATGCACGAAAACTGTTTGTATTTGTTTAAAGTGGCGCGTGCCATCTGAGGCAATAATAAAGTTATCTCCCTCTCTATCTATTTCTCTCTCTATCTATTTATCTATCTCTCTCTCTCTCTCTCTCTCTCTCTCTCTCTCTCTATATATATATATATATATATATATATATATATATAAAATTTGTATTATGTTCAGTGTTCATAACTCAGTCGTTTTACATGACACACAGAGTAAGAGAGAGAGATAGAGAGAGACAGTCTAATATTGACCTCAGGTGTCATTACTGACTGCTGTCAAATATGATGCCAATATGTCATATTTGTTTATCAGTTGTCAAGATTTGTTTGAAGTCAATATTAATTTTGTAATAGTTTTTATACTAGCAGTAGTAAGTGATGACACATTTACATTATTTTAAATCGTTTTAAAAGCGAAAGAGCCTGTAAACATTAAGCCCTAATTGGTTAAACCCTTGTGAAGAAATTGTTCTTATAAGCTAAAGGTTGCATGAGACCGAAATTAGTTTGTTGAGAACAAGTCGATGAAACAAGGTCAGGTTTAAATAACATTAGTAGATTTAAAAGCATTTATAGCAATGAATTTTATGTCACATCTTATACACACTATGTTGCCGTGTATTTATAGCTATGAGCATTATGTCATATCCGGGACACACTATGTTGCCGTGTATTTATAGCAATGAAGTTTATGTCATATCTTGGACAAACTATGTTGCCGTGTATTTGAGAAGTTAGATTAAGGTTTTGCAATAGTAATGGAGACGAATGTCGGATGTGTAGAATTTGTTTGAAAATGAACGGAATGTAGACTACAATGTTTTCTGTCAAATCTGATACAAGTGATTTACATTTGGTTCTAGTTTAGAAGTGGCGGCCATATTTCATGAATGATCGACATTAATGATAAGCTGAAAGATCGCGATTCTTTCTTCAAAATTATGTTTACATATAACATACAGCTTTCAGAGTAACTGTTTTAATCTTGTTCTAGTTGTTCGTTTTTGGCAATCATAGGTGATGTAAGGTCCGTATCGTGTGTAGAAACGTGATAGACCCTAAAAAGCAGCATGATCCGTTCTGAGTTTGGTTAAATTCGTTTTAGTTTCGTGTTAGTCTTTAGACGTCATGTAAATGTTTCTGTTCTGACGATAATATTTGTTGGCGGATACACGTCATTTGCAGAAACATGAAAGGCCCAGATATTACAATGTTCCTTGTAGAAATTGGTCAAGTTGGTGAAAGGGTTCGGTAGAAAAGTTTAAGATAGTAAACGTTGATGGACAACGGACAATACACAATGATCAATGTATTACGGACGACGCACGATGAACACAGAGTCAAATTTTGATCAGAAATATATGTTTAGATTTTGTTTTTCAGAGAATCATTGAAACTGGAAAACATGTACACAGGTGTTGTACAATGTCTGAAGAGCTCAAGTAAGTATTATTCTAACTTACTATAACGTGCTGTCCGCACACTGAACGAACATTAAGTTTTACAGCGGTAACATTTAGCATCCACTGTAAGATTGAATGAACATTAAGTTTTACAGCGGTAATATTTACCATCCGTTGTACGATTGAATGAACATTAGGTTTTACAGCGTTAACATTTACCATCCGATGTACGAAATGCTGCACAATAGCGAAATAGAAATCAATGTCATCAGTGGCGGTTTTGGTGTAGGGCACAACCATTAAAGTGGTGTTTGAGGCGTCCATGGTAAAACTCAGTTGACGGCAGTAAAACAACAGTACATCCTCATATATTATCTTTTAAACAGTAATATGAAATGTTCATGGCATGAGTAGTAAGGGGGGATACCCTACGTACAATGGGAATTAGCATTACAGAACCCCTTGGGACAATCTACGTACAAGGGAAATTTAACATGGCGAAAAATCGTGGGACAATCTACGTACAAGGGGAATTTAACATGGGAATAAATCGTGGGACAATCTACGTACAAGGGGAATTTAACATGGGGGAATAGAGTTTGGGCTTGTTTAGGGACAAGGGGAATTGAACATGGGATTTTTTTTTTTTTAAATTTTTTTTAAAAAAAAGGGGTAGGCAATGGAAAGGCTATCTCTTTTCGAGAAATATGGCTGGCCCTGAAAAGGGCCTTTGGGTTTATGTTAATGTATTCATTAACATAAAGGGCACCGCATTGGTCTTCTTCTTGTCCTTAGGCTGCGTCTTACTGTTGGCCCGTAAATTAACACTCCTTTCAGGCATCCTTGTCTTTCAACGTAGATCCTACGTATCCACAGGCTGGTGTTTGTCCTGTGGACAATGGTCCACTTCGATCGGACATACATGAGCATGTCCGTCCTGAACATCATGGTTGACACAACCGTTGAAGAGTGCACATCGGTCCACATGTTGAGGCGCCGAGAACAGGTGAATCAATGCAGTGAACTGCGCTTATTTATAGGTACAGGAAGGATTGAAACGGATTGTGTTCATTCACCAATCCTAACACGCGTTACAAAATTCAGTCAGCCCGCATCCAATCCGAAGAGAGCAGTCTGTGACGTCACGTAGTCTATATAGATTCGCTAGCGCTTGTGTACAGTCAATCTATGCGACAGTGATTCAACATGACGGAAATTCAGAAAACGATCCATTGGGGTGCACCAACAGGGGAGACCGCCCAAGGGAACTCGGACTTACTTTCAGAAGAGGTGAATTGGGATTTTGTGGATTTTCTCTCCTCGCAAGAATTTGTTCCGGAACCTGCGTTACCTTCTTCATTACCGCAAGTGGAGAATTTTAGACAGAGACAGAAAGAAGAATTGGAGAAATTTATACAACGACAAAAGGAAGCGGAACAAGCTTTTCTCCTACAGCAACAGCAGCAAGAAGAAGAGGTAAGAAAAAAACAACAGCAACAACAGCAAGAAGAAGTAGCAGCAAAGAAACAAGAGGGTGAAAATCAAACGGTCACGGTACTGTTGGACATTTTAGCGGAGTTAAGAAGTCTGAAACAAATGTATCAGACTTCTTTATCACGACCGAAGAGAATACGACCTTCCCGAGCTAAACACGTCAACCCTGTGACTAAGCCTACCGTACCACCCTTAGTGATTTCAACCCAATCATCATCATCAACATTACGCAGTCCAGAAGTAGGCCTTGGCCGTGGAAAAGGCTTAAGGCAGTTAAAGTTGATTGCTTAAACTCACCCCTACACCATAAAGAGTAAAAGGCCCTTTTTAGGGCCACCCACATTTCTCGAAAAGAAATACAATTTCAATTTGCCAATCACTCAAAAATAAACCCCACCCATTTTACCCTTATAGTACGTTTCTGTGTATGAGTGCGTGAGTGTAGCTTCTTATTTTAAAATCAAAACTCAAAGACACTTACCTTGTATCATTCATTTATTCTTTTCTTAATTTTTTTACAATCCAATTCACAATTTATAACAGAACACTTTAATTAAAAGTTCATTGACTTCTTCTTTCTCCTTGTTTAGTCTCTCTGTTTTTTTAATTTCTTCACCGTCTTTTCCTCTTCTTTCTCCTCATTTTCTTCCCTTCTTCTTTTCTTCTCCTGTTTCTTTGCCTCATTTAAATAGAATTGTCTTCTTTCTTCCTCTTCTTCCTCTGAAGAATCCCTCTCTTCCTCTGAAGAATCCCTCTCTTCTTCTGAAGAATCCCTCTTTTTTTCTGATTCCTCTTGTTTCTTTTTTGGGCAATCTGGAGACCAATGTCCTTTTTCTTTACAATAATAACAGGTATCTTTACTTTTGTCCTTTTTAGCCCCTGTTTTTTTTTTCTTTTTTGACGGTCTGGACACTCTGAAGACCAATGCCCTTTCTTCTGACAGATATAGCAAGTATCTTGACTTTTATCTCGAAAGGAAGGAGAGTAGTCGGTCGGCTGGTCTGAAGAGAATTTTCTAATGACCCCTCGCAAAGCTCTGACGAAACGTTCGATTTGGTTAGTCTCTTCCATCGTTGTGCTCGGCTTGAGAGTGAAATGAATAGTGAAAGGACAAGACACGCACCCTTTTATATACGCTGGTCTGCCATGACTATAAATTAGTTTATGGTGTTTAAACTTGAGTCATTTGACGTTTTACACTCAAGATGAAACGATCCCATTCATTCGAGAAGAAAGAAGATGAAGAAAGTAAGAGGCAGAAACGTGATCTATCGCCTCGTACCAGAGCTGAAATCTTGGCACAAATTCATGCCAGTGATTTTGAAGAGGACATGAGTGAACCAGAATTTGAAACCTCTAAACCAAGTTCGTCACCCTTAGTCAACCCTGAAAAATACTATTCCATTCGAGAGACGGAAAAGCGCTCCTCTAGAAAATTTAGAACCACGGCTTACACCTACACGGTGAAGTTTAAAGATTTCAAGGCCGACGTACCATTGGAGAAAGCAGAAGGGTTCATCACTGGGGTGTGGGATTCTTTACTCACCTCACTCAAGCAACAATGTCAACCCAAAGAAGACGATCGCTTGACACTATCCATAGGTCACGACGGTTTGAAATCCCCTGTTTGGATCGAGTTTAGCAGACCCGCAGAACTGACCCCTTCCAAAATCATGGACAAGATTCAACACGTACAACAATCTAATGACCAGTTTGACATCACCGATGGTAAAGCCACACTGAAAATGGCTCACGTCTCTCTTCCTCAAGGGACAGGACGCAAAAAGATGTTATTGGTGGACGACCTTCGCAACACCAAAACAAGTCTCGTCTGAATTAACAACCCTCATGACCAGATGTGTTTAGCCCGTGCCATCGTGGTGGGACGAACCTATGCCAACAAGAACGACACGGTAGAATGGAAAAGAACCTGGAACACTATTCAACGATCCGATCGAGCCAAACAACGAAACGAAGCAGAACTCCTGTTGCAACAAGCCGAACTGTCCAAAGACACACCCTGTGGCATTCCTGAGATGCAAAAATTGCAAGATGTCCTAGCTCCACGCTACACCTTGAAAGTGCACCCTCAAGAAATGCGCGGGTCTCTGTTGTTTCGAGGCCAAGACTTTAAGGACGGAAAATACATTCATGTCTATTATCACGATGACCATTTCGATACCATTACCAGTATTACTGCATTCCTGGGATACGGTTATTATTGTGAGAAATGTGACTATGGTTATAATAATCGAGAGCAACACAAGTCTTGTGGATGGAAATGCCCAGGATGTTTGGCCTCTCCACCCTGTCTGAGCGAAGAACCAGTGCCTTGTTCAACTTGTCAGCGCACGTTTGTCAGCCCTACCTGTTACCAGCAACATTTGAAAACACAAGGTTCACAGAAGAAATGTGCTTGTCAACTCCTGAGACTGTGCCCTACATGTGGACAAGGCATACGTACCAATAGTACCAAGGCACACATATGTCGAGGAAAGAAAAAATGTCACATTTGTCACCACATCGTGGACTTGGAACACGAATTTCTGCGTGGCTCGTCGAGCATGCGAGAAGTGCATTCAAGAACCTATCTTCAGTCATTGCCCTCACTGCAGCAAGATTCCTGGAGGACGTGAAAAAATCTTTCGAGGACCAAACACGTTAGCCGATTTTGCCCAATGGGTCTTAGACCCCATCGACAAGACGTGGAGCCAAGAGGACATCGAACGTTATGGAGATTGTCATCGTCATGCCACGGTGATGGCTCACAATTTCTCCGGATACGATGGACAGTTTCTTCTCAGATACTATACGGAACAAGGCACCGAACGTCCTAAAGTCACTTTGAACGGAGCCAAAATCATTTTCATGCAAGTGGGACAAGTACAGTTTAAAGATTCGATGAGTTACTTGGCCATGCCTTTGAGTCGAATGCCTAAAACGTTTGGAATGACAGAAATGGCTAAAGGGTACTTTCCACACATTTTCAATACGGAAGCCAATCAACATGCCGTTCTACCCCATTTACCTGAGGCTCACTATTACGACCCCGACAACATGCGTACCGAACAACGAGAAGCTTTCTACGCTTGGTACCAGGCTCATGCCTCTGACCCCTTCGACTTTCAGGAAGAAATGTTAAAGTATTGTCGTTCCGACGTGGACATTTTACGACGTTGCTGTGGAAAATTTCGAGAACTGTTCATGGAACACGGAGGGGTCGATCCTTTGAAAGAAGCTTGCACCATTGCCAAAGTGTGTTCCTTAGTGTACCGCCAACGATTCATGCCTGAAAACACCGTGGCTGTCATCAGTCCTCAAACGACCCACTATGTCAAGCGTCAATACTTGGTCAAAGCCCTACGTTGGTTACATTACTTGTGCGACAAGAAAGACAAATGGATTCAGCATGCCCGCAACGGAGCAGGCGAAAAGACCATCGGAACGTATTCGGTAGAAGGCTGGGACTTAGAAAACCCCAAGATCGTGTACGAGTTTAACGGTTGCTTATTTCACGGATGTCTCATCTGTTACCCTGACCGTGACACTAAAAATCAGTTTTTGCAAAGAACCATGGAAGACTTGTACCAGGACACTTGTCAGCGACGCCTAAAGTTAGAACAGCAAGGATACCAAGTGATGGAAATGTGGGAACACGAATACGATCACCGTTTGAAAACCGATCCCGAGTTTAAACGCCTCGTGGAAAGTTACCAGTTCATGGACCCGCTGAACCCGAAGGATAGTATGTACGGAGGAAGGACCAATGCCACCTGTTTGCTGTACCAAGCCGACGAAGAGAAAGGAGAAGAAATCAAATACTTGGACGTGTGTTCGCTGTATCCCTACGTGTGCAAATATTGTCGCTTTCCTGTAGGGCACCCGCAAATGTTCACGGAACACATCGACCTGAAAAACATTCGACAATACGAAGGCTTGATCAAGTGTAAAGTTTTGCCTCCCACGAACCTATACCATCCCGTCTTACCTCACCATTGTCAAGGCAAACTGATGTTTCCCTTGTGCCGTACTTGTGCCGAAACGTTCAACCAGGACCAACCTTGCCATCACAGCCAGGAAGAACGAGCCTTGACGGGAACCTGGGTCAGCGTGGAATTGTTCAAAGCTCTGGACATGGTATACCAACTGTTAGAAGTGTACGAAATTTGCCACTTTCCCAAGACACAACAGTACCACAAGGGTGACCCTACTCAGAAAGGCATTTTCGCCGACTACGTGGATGCCTTTTTGAAACTGAAACAAGAAGCCAGCGGCTATCCTTCCTGGTGTCATACTCCCGAAGACCAAATACAATTCAAAGAGAAATACTACGCACAAGAAGGCATCTCTTTAGACCACATCGAAAAAAACGAAGGCAGGCGATCGTTTGCCAAAGTGATGTTAAATTGCTTGTGGGGTAAAATGGCACAACGACCGTGTTTACCCAAGACGGAATATTTGACAGAACCTTCCCGCTACTTCCAGATGATTCACGACAAAACCAAATACATGAAACACGTGGACGTCGTTCGAGAGGATTTGATCTTGGTCAATTACGAAGAAGATCTGGACTTTGTACAAGACGACCCTTTTGGAAATGTGACAGCTCATGCTCGCTTAAAATTGTACGAAGCTTTAGAACTGTTAGAAGAACGCGTCCTGTACTTTGACAGGGACAGTTGCATTTACATCCATCACCCGATTCAACAGCACCCTGACAACGAAGGAGACCGTTTAGGAGCCTGGACAGACGAGCATCCCGACGACAAGATTCTAAGTTTCGTCAGTGGTGGTCCCAAAAATAACGGCTACGAATACCGGGACAAACAAGGAGAAGTGCACACGACGTGCAAAGTGAAAGGACTGACTCTGAATCATCGTACCAGTCGAGTGGTCAACTTTGGGGTATTGAAATAAGCCTTGCAATCGGGAGAGGATGGAAACTTTAAAGTGACCACCCATCAACCGAACAAGATTGTACGTTTACCCACTCACCACATCGTCAGTCGACCCTTGGAAAAAGTCTATCAAATTGTATACCAGAAGCGAGTGCGACTTCCCACTTCACTTCACCTTACCGTACGGTCACGTCGGTATTGGTCTGTATATAAAAAGGAACCCTAGGCAAGATCGATAGTTCATTGTTCATTGAAGTAACTTACCATGTCGTTGACGAAGAAGAAACCAGATTGGTTAGGAGTCAAATGTCGGACATCACCGAGACCAGGGTTTTGAGGCTTGGACACAAGAGGTGGCCCAGTATGCACGAGAGTTATTCAAGGAAAAAAGTTACTTTTCAACCTGTGTTAGTGACGGTGCCAGAAGAACCCGTCACCCAGGACAGGACTGTCGTGGACAGGCCTGAAAGACCCTTTCGGGAGGACACTTGTGTGACCTTATCCCTACTATAGAACTGGTTAGAACTTTACCCAAAACATGTTGTACAGACACTTGTGTTTATTCCACGTTCATGGTTATCATGTGCCTTTTATTCTTGTACTTAAGCCTTTGGCTTTTATGTATTTTTGTCTTTCGTATTCATGTTTGAAAAAAACATTCAATAAACGTGTTCTGAAAAAGTATATAAACTCTTGTCTTGTTTGTTTTTCGTGTCACAAGTGACATTTCTCACACCATGGCTACCTCTGCTGTCTCTGCTCCCTCTTCCTCTACTGTCAAAGTCATCGACGAACACTTAGATCGTGCCAGTTGGGAGGCTTTGTATCTTCGCCATCCCTTTAATATGCTCATTGTTGGACCTAGCGGTTCAGGCAAAACCGAATTCGTCAAACGTTTGATCGAACATAAACATCATTTGATCGATCGACCCCCTCAACGAATCGTGTGGTGTTACAAAGAGTGGCAATCGGCGTACAGCCTCTTGCGAGAAAGTCAAGGCGATTCCATCGTGTTTGTGGAAGGCATTCCTAAAGAAGACGATGGCATCGTCTCTGACTCCCGTCTAACCCATTTGGTCATTTTCGACGACATGTTAGGAGAAGACGAAGAAGAAATTAAACTGTGGTTCACGCGCAAAGGGCATCACCGTAATGCCAGTGTCGTTTACATCACCCAAAATTTGTTTCAACAAAGTAAAGCCCATCGCACCATCAGTCTCAATGCGCATTACGTGGTCTTGTTTAAAAGCCCTCGAGATAAATCGCAAGTGCAAGTCTTAGCCAAACAGTTAGGAACGCCTTGGTTGACTCAGGCGTACGACGATGCCACTCAAACTCCACACGCCTATTTACTCGTCGATTTGAAACCTACGACTCCCGAGGATTTGCGATTTCGTACCCACTTGTTTCACCACTGGTGCCAAGACGGAGGGCCTGTCCTGTACACGTCTCCGTCCTCGACTTCATTTCACTCCCCATAAAAAAATCTATAAAAACCTCAGACCCTTTTTCGTCTGTCTCACTCTCAGTGCGAACATGACGTCCCTTCAGTCGCATCTTCCCGTCAAATTGATTCGTGCCTTGTATGGCATCAGTCGAGAAAAAGATCCACAAACACGAGCTCGTGTCTTAGAAGCTAGTCTCAAAGAAGTCTTACGATGGTTCACGGTGACGGCACGTCAATTACTCCAAGGAATCATTCAGATTCCTCATCAAACCAAACGCTTTTTCGATCGAAACAAAGTCGCTTTGGTCCAACTGGCTGATCCCCGCATCGACACTCAAACCAAAAAAGAAATCATTTTGAAACCTGGAGGGAGCGGAACTCTAGGAGGGGTCATCATTCGCTCACTCTTAAGATGGGATCCTAATGCCCCCAAAGTTATCCCCAAGACAAAAGTCCAACGAAGCCCCAAGAAGAAAAAGACCAGGTCCCCAAGGAGAACTTCTCCAGTGGCAGGACTGTCCTCTGACCAGACACCACCACCACCCCGGAAAAAGAAAAGAAGCCCCCAGAAAAAGAAAAGTCCACAGAAAAATAGTCGCAAGAGAGGCACTTCGGCCAGGACGCAACCTTACACTCGCAAACCACGACCTGCCACGGCGGTGACTGCGTCTCCGGCAGCTTCACGTTTGTCCACTTCTCCGTTAATGACACCCAGAACTGAAGAGCACTTGGAGACGTTGATCACACCAAGAACTTCTCCGTTGATGACCCCCAAAAGAACTTCCCCAGTGGCAGGGCCTTCCAATTTAGTGGCAGTGGCTGCTGCTCACAAAGTACCTTCTCCCAAAATCAAAGTTCAAGAATGATCGGGCATGTTACAAAGTTTGCTGGATTTGTCCAAGCAAGAACTGGCTCGATTTAGACCGTTACGTACCCCTGCACGACGTGTCATGCCTGTCCTCAAACTAATACGACGTAAAGACAATCAGTGGCGACGCGTTCCAGTATAAAAAAGGCCTGTGACCAAGTCGGGTATCAGTGTTTTTTGGTGCTCCTGAAGACTCAAAGATGTCACCCTCCAGAAAACCCCAAGGAAAGAAAAGGAAAGGACTGCCACCACGTTTAGCCAAACATGGGGACATGTTATCTGTCCTGTCCAAAGCTTCTCCACCCCTACGAAAAAAACTCATTCAAACAACCTCCAAAGAGGTCATCGATACCGTGTGCGAATGTTGTTTGAACGTTTTGAAAGGCACGATCCCTTTGTCCAAACACCAGAAACAATGTTTAGGCAAACATCGTCACGTTCTTCGCCAAATGGTTCAAAAGAAAATTCCCATTCGTCAAAAAAAGAAGATGTTAGTGCAACGTGGAGGTATTTTACCTCTCTTGTTAGGCCCCATACTGAAAGGAGTCTTGGGAACCATGTTGGGAGGACTGGTGGGAGCAAGATAAAAAGGCCCTCGGAAGTCCCAAGATCTCAGAATCGACCCCTGACAACCCCATGGAAGGACGAAAACTAGCTTTAGTGCCTTACAAACGATGGATGGAATACCATCGGTGGCAAGAAAAACGCACCCCGCATTTACCTCCCAATCCCCATTTGAGCGAGATGTCCCAGTTACAACACGAATTGCAGTCCTTGATGGATCGCCAAGATTTGTCCGAAACAGAAAAATCGCAAAAGTACGGTCAACTCTTGCAACGACTGCAACTCTTTCACCAGAAAGCTTTAGACGAAACAGCTCTACCCACTCTGAAAGATTTTAAGACCTTGATGAAAAGTCCAGCACCATCACCAGTACCAGTACCAGTACCAGTACCACCAGTACCAGTGACCAAGACAGAAAAAGGAGAAGAAGAAGTGGAAGGGTTTCAAACACCACCAGAAAAAGTACGCAAGTTAACAACACCACCTACCTCCAGAATTGGATGGATTTGAAAAGATGATGGCCACCCCTTCTTCATCACAAGAGAAAAAGAAAGTGAAGACAGAAGTGAAGACAGAAGTGAAACAAGAACCGATATCCCCCGCTCAGACATCCTCCTCCTCTTCGACACCTATTGCCGGCCGCACACGCAAAGCATTGCAATCCAAGAAAGTACCCAAGAGAAAAAGAGTAGCATCCTCCAAGAGTGGGTGTCTTATTAACACACCAACCAACACAAAAAAATGGAAAAAGTCTTAGCCAGCATTTACTACGATCCCTCCCATCCTGCAGGTTACGCAGGAGTTCAAAAATTGTATCGTGCTGCCAAAACGCGACTGAAAAGTCTCCGTTTACCTCAAGTGCAACGATGGTTACAAGAACAAGCTACCTACACTTTACACAAACCCATTCGACGCAAGTTTGCCAGAAGTCGCACCCGAGTGGAAGGCATCGATCATCAATGGCAAGCCGATTTAGCCGATGTCTCTCATTTGGCCAGCTACAATCGTGGCTACAAATATTTGTTTTGTGTCATCGACGTCTTTTCCAAATTTGCTTGGGTCGTACCCTTGACTTCCAAATCCAGCAGCGAGTTAGTGCGAGCCCTGCAACGGGTGTTGAAACAAAGCGGTCGTCACCCTCTTCGATGGCAAACGGACAAAGGCACCGAATTTCTGAACCAAGCTTTCCAAAAAGAATTAAAGAAACGTGACATTCATTTTTTTACCACCGAGAATCCCGAAACCAAAGCCAGCATCATGGAACGTTTTCAACGCACTTTGAAAGAACGCATGTGGAAATATTTTACGCATCACCACACTCTGAAGTACATCGACATCTTACCGCACCTGGTGCAAGCGTACAACCAATCTTACCATCGAAGCATCGGACGTGCCCCGTAAGACGTGACTCCCGAGAACGAAGTGTTGGTGTTTGAGCGTCTGTTTGGTACGTCCCCGACGAGGGCTGTCCCCAAGAAAAGTGGAGAGTTGGCCGTAGGAGACTGGGTGCGCATTGGCAAAACCAAACGAACTTTCGACAAAGGTTACTTACCTAACTGGACGACCGAATTGTTTCGCGTCACTGGACGAGTGCATGGCCGTCATCCTGCCGTCTATAAATTGGAAGACATGAACGGAGAAGTGCTCAAAGGAACGTTTTATTTGCCCGAGTTACAACGTGTCACCAAAACAGAAGACGACGTGTACGACATCGAAAGCATTCTCGAACGCAGAACCCGTAAAGTGGGTAAACGACGTGTCAAAGAAGTCAAAGTACGTTGGAAAGGATATCCACCCAGTTTTGATTCTTGGATCGACGCTTCGCAAGTCATCGACTATAAAAAGAAGTGACCATCATGCCCTTTCACACAGCAGACGCAGCTACGTCGACCACTCCTCCTTCACCTAGTTCTTCTGTGCAAGATTTACAAAAACAACCCTTGTGGGTGTGGTGTGGAGAACGTGTGCCTAAAACGCAAATCGTCTTTTTCTGCCAAATCTTCGTGGTGTATTGTGTCATCGGGGCAGCCATCGCCAATTTGAGTTTGCAACAAGGAGACAAACAATTGTGGACCATTTTATTGAGCAGTTGCATCGGTTACCTGCTTCCTAATCCCTCCCTGAAATTCACCTCGAACGGGAACCCCGGGAACCTTGTGTCTAGTGCCAGTGCCAGTCACCACTTCAACCACAACCAGAACCCCATTTTAGACGGAGACACGCCTCTGACGTCCAGTAACCCCTCGGACAGCCACAGAACTCTGGAATTATGAGTCACCAAAACCAATTTTACTTAACCTTACCCAGTGACAGTTCCATGGAGGTGTTTCCCCACAACACGTTGTGCTGTTACACGGCCAAATTACCTCAAGCCATCCAGTTAGATCACGAAGCCCATTGGGAAGTGGCTTTAGTAGAAATGATTCACCCGACCCAAGTCCTCAATGTCCTTCCCAATCAAAATTTTTTTGATGTGGAAATTCATGACGAGCAAATGCAACAGTGGATGGATAGCAATGTCAAATATGACAAGAAAACCCGTACACAAAAGTACACCACCTATCACTTGTTCATTCCCCCAGGCTATTATTTTAGTGGTCAACATTTGGTCAGCACCATAACCTCCAGGTTTAATGTCGTGTTTCTGAAAGCTTTGGAGCATGTCAACAAAAATGTCACCATGGAGTACCACAAAGCAGCTCGTCGCTTCTTGATGAAATTTGAACGGAGTAAAATCCTGTCCATTTTATTTTGTCCTGAATTGTTTGACATGTTGGGCGGAGACATGGACATGAGAAAGACCATGATCAAGAAAAACGAATTACCCATCGTTTACGACAACGAGTCTTTTAGCAAGTTATTTCGTGCCCCGGTAGAACTGAACCAAGGACTGAATTTGATGTTCGTGTATTCCGATGTGGTGGAGTACAACGTGGTGGGACACACCTCCGTACCGTTACTGCGTGTCATTCCTTTCAAAGTGGATTCTGCCACGAAGACTGACGAGGAAGGTGGAAACACTTACCACGTCCACCGCGAATTTGTCCATCCTCACTATTTGCCTGTCAGTAAGTCGTATTTGGACACGGTCAACATTGCTATAAAAGGAGATCTGGGACAAAATATTTCATTCACCAAAGGAAAAGTCACGGTGAAACTCCATTTTCGAAAACGGTTCTCTCACGACTCTTAAGTCATGTATCCAGTGTACCGAGGGGTTGCTCGACAGCGAGGACACGGCTTAGGAGATATGTTAAAATCGGCCTTTCGTTCGGTGGCCCCGGTGTTGAAACCGATGGTGACACGCGGATTGCACGCCTTGAAAGATGCGGCACTGACGCAAGGCAAAGAATTTCTCCAAAATGTCATCATCGATAAACAAAACCCTAAAGAAGTCTTCATGAGGGCAGGCAAAAATGTCTTGCTGCAAACGGGCAAAGACATTTTAGGCCAACGAGAAACACCTATAAATGCCCTGTACGCTACCGAGTCAGGCATTCAGCAAGGACAAGGCAGAAAGAGACGACGAAGAAAACACCCTTTCACCAGACTTCAAGCGAGAAAGGCCAAGAAAAGAAGAACCGTTCGAGACTTAGACGTTTTCGATTATTGAGAAAAGAGACAAAAAAATGATGCACCGAGAATCTTGCGCTTGTTCCAAGACGGAACTGGATCTGTTTGCCATGCCCCCCGCGATGATGACGATGCAAGAATCCCAGTGGGTGGAATTTCACCCCGTCTCCTCACTGACCGATTCCGCTCCCATCGAGTTTGAAATCAAAGGACAGCCCGAAGATTACATCGATCTGAATAGCAGTTACTTGTACCTGAAAGTCAAAATTCTAGATAAGACTGGAGGTGCTATAGACGATGAAGCAGTAGCTCCCGTCAACAATTTCATGCATTCCTTGTTCAGTGGAGTGGACTTGTATTTGAATAACAAACTGGTCAGTAGCAGCATGGATACTTACCCTTATCGTGCCTACCTGGAAAATCTCTTGACGTACGGAATAGATGCCAAGAACACTCATCTCAATGCCTGTGTGGTATGGGAAGCTGACGAGCCTACCAAGTTTGAAATATTGAAAACTGATGAAAAGAAAGACAACAATGATGGATTTGTAGAACGAAGAAAGAGAATCACGGGAGCCGACACAAGTTTAGAACTGATGGATCGTTTGCATTTGGACATGTGGTTGCAAGAAAAGTATTTGCTGAACGGGGTGGATGTCCGCCTGAGACTGAATCGTAGCAGTGCCGCTTTCCATTTGATGGCTGATAGTGACGGTTACAAAACCAAAATCCTAGAAGCCAGACTCTACGTACGCCGTGTGGAAGTGTTACCTAAAGTGGGAAACGACATCAGTCAGACGTTGAGCAGAACGACCGCCAAGTATCCCATACGACGCGTGGAAGTGAAAACCTTCACCATTCCCAAGGGACAGCGATCCATGATCGAAGATCATCTGTTCCAAGGACAGTTACCCAAACGTTTGATCGTTGGTATCGTCGAGAATACAGCCTTCAACGGAGCTGCCGAAAAAAATCCTTTCTACTTTCAACACTTTGGCGTGTCCAAAATCGAAGTCAGTCGCGATGGCAAGACCTTGTGTACCCGACCTTTCGAACCTGACTTTAAAAAGAAGAATTACTTGAGATCGTACTTGTGCTTGTACGAAGCCACCGGACAGTTAGGAACCAATACCAGTCACGGTATTACGTACGAGGATTATGCAGGAGGCTACGCTTTGTGGGCTTTCCATTTCACTCCAGACCAAGGCAGCGACGAGGGACATTTCCACCCTATAAAATCCGGCCAGATTCGTGTGGAAATTCAGTTTAAAGACCGAGACCCTGATGAAACGGTGAACGTCATCCTGTATGCAGAATTCGATAATACCATAGAAATCAACAGTTTGAGAGAAGTCATCCTAGATTACTAGAAACCATGGAAGACTCTTATCCCTCTTTACCTAGTGGAGAAACTTTTAGTGTTGCATTGTTGTTAAAAAATGTTAGAGTTGTTGTTCTTTAGTGTTAAGCGATTTTTGAATAAAAAATGTTGTGTTTTGAAAAAATTGTTTGCTGTTATATTGTTGTTTTATTGTTAAAAATGTTAGAGTTGTTGTTTAGTGTTAAGTGATTTTTGAATAAAAAATGTTGTGTTTTGAAAAAAATGCCTTTGTCTTTTGTTTAGCTATAAGAATGTTGGATTGATGCTCTTTCATTCTTACTATCCCTCTCATGACACTCACTAAACGTTGCGACTCAAAAACCGTGTGGGGGATGTTTTCCTTCACGTCCGCGCTTTGACTTTAAGAACCGGGTTGTTTCCAGTCTAACCATCCATTGTCGACTCATCCTCCTAAGAAGATGTGCTCCAAACTAGCTAAACTCAACGAAGCCTACGTGAATTTGCATAGGGTCAGACACAGTCTGATACCGAAGCCAGAAGAAATAGAGAATGTGAGAATGTTAAAAATCACTTAAGACCTGATAGAAGAGCTCTTCAGAGAAGAAATGAACAAGGAAAAAGAAGAATGGACAGAGAAGTACAGACTTCAGAGACAGCAGCAACAACAACAACAAGAGCAGCAGCAGCAACCTGAAGCTGACAGAGGCTTTGTCGATTGTCGTATCGACACCAACGAGTTCTTCTTCTCTTTCCGAAGAAGCAGACCTATCGCCAGAAAGTCTATCCTCAGAGGACATCGCATTCTTAGAAACTAAAAAGAATGCCATAACAAACAAAACAAACAGCCCTTTTCAGGGCTACCCAATACTCTAGAAAAGAAATAACAATCGATTTGCCAATGTGTGTAGGCAGAGTAGTGTGAAAATAAACACTAACTCTTTATTGATAGTGAGAGTGTATGTGTTTGTGTGTTTGTGTTTGTAAGTGGTTAAGTAAGTTGGTATGGATAGTAGATTAAAATGATGTCTTTTTTTTTGGTGTTTGAGGTGTAAATTTGGGGTTAGATTGGATTGCTTTGCGTATGTGGATAGTCTATTGAAGTGATTTATAAAAAATTTTAAAATAGTGATGGGTAGCATAAAAAGTGAGTGAGTGTTTCTTTTAGGTCCGCGCGTTGTTGTTTTTTGGTCATGATGTAGGTAAGATCAATTTTATGTTTTTAGGGGATGTTTTCCTTCACGTCCGCGCTTTCACTATAAATTGAAACTCGTTCGGCAGTCCAGTTACCCTTGTTGATTGATCAACACCAAAAATGAACACGAGACTGGAGAAACTGTTGGAACTTCATGTGCATCTGGAATATGCCAGGCGCATATTAAATGAACTGGCCGCGGAAGCCATTGTGGAGGAGGGAAGGATAAGAGAGGAGGAGGAAAGAAGAAACAAAGAAGAGGAGGAGAGAAGATATAAAGAAGAAGAGGAAAGAAGATACAAAGAGGAGGAGAGAAGATACAAAGAAGAGGAGGAGGAGGAAAAGGAGAGAAGAAGAAGAAATTTCAGAATCCCAGAGAGCGAAAATTGGGATTCTGAAGCGACATATCCTGCCTCTGCTCTCTCCCCCAAAAAGGTAAAAAGTAACTGGGGGACAAGATGTGTATGTGGCGCCAGGCCTGGAAGGTGCCACCATTAACCAGGTGTCCATGAAGTTCCAAAAGAAACAGCCCTTTTCAGGGCTACCCAATACTCTAGAAAAGAAATAACGATCGATTTGCCAATGTGTGTAGGTAGAGTAGTGTGATTATAAACACTAACTCTTTTTTAAGATAGTGTGAGGGTATGTGTTTGTGTGTTGGTGCTTGTAAGAGCTAAGGTATGTTTGTGGGAATAGTAGATTATGGGTTTCTTTATTGTTTCTTAGCGTAGGTGAAGAGTATAGTTAGGGTTCTGTAAGCGCTCACGTACGATTGTGTGGATAGTAGATTATGGATTAGTTTATTGTTCTTAGCGTATGTGGAGAGTATAGTTTGGGTTTTGTAACCGCTCACGTACGATTGTGTGGATAGTAGATTATGGATTTGTTTATTGTTTCTTAGCGTATGTGTTTGTGTGTTTGTGTTTGTGTGTTTGTGTTTGTGTTTGTACCCGCTCACGTACGATTGTGTGAATAGTTGATTATGGATTTGTTTATTGTTCTTAGCGTATGTGAAGAGTATAGTTTGGGTTTTGTAAGCGCTCACGTAAGATTGTGTGGATAGTAGATTATGGATTTTGTTTATTGTTTCTTAGCGTATGTGGAGAGTATAGTTTGGGTTTTTATTATATGAAATGAGAAAGTATAGTTTGGGTTTTATTATATGAAATGAAAATGTAGGGGGATGTTTTCCTTCACGTTCGCGCGTTGTTTGGTCATGATCTAGGTAAGATCAATTTTACGTTTTAGGGGGATGTTTTCCTTTAAGTATAAGAACCCACAGTATTCGTCGTTCAAACCATTCTGCAAAGAATAAAAAAAGAAGATGGCTTCTAACCAAATGGACAAAATACAAACATTACAAGACGTTTTAGACAACTTAGGAATGATGGAGCAGATGTTAATAAGACTGGTTGAAGACCATTATTCCTATAGTCCCCATCGTGTAAAGATGGAAATTAATAACTTAAAAAAGGTAAAGGACAAGATTAGTGGTGTCATGAAAGAGATAAAGGAGGAGAAAGAGGATGAAGAGGTAAGAATAAGAATAAGCAAATGGAACGAAAAGATTGAAAAAGAAGAAGAAAATGAGAAGAGGAAGAAAGAAGAGGAGGAAGAGAAGAAGATGAGAGAAGAGCAGGAGAAAAAGAAAGAGAAGAAGAGAGTGTTGGAGATAAAATAAGAACTTGGTGGAGAAAAAGAAGAAATTAGAAGCAGAAGAAGAAGAAAACCCAAAGGCCCTTTTCAGGGCCAGCCATATTTCTCGAAAAGAGATAGCCTTTCCATTGCCTACCCTTTTTTTAATTTAAATTTAAAAAAAAAATCCCATATTCAATTCCCCTTGTCCCTAGACAAACCCAAACTCTATTCCCATGTTAATTTCCCCTTGTCGCTAGACAGACCCACACTATAGTTCCATGTTAAATTCCCCTTGTCGCTAGAGTGACCCACGATTTTTTCTCCATGTTAATTTTCCCTTGTCGCCAGATTGTCCCACGATTTTTCTCCATGTTAATTTTCCCTTGTCGCCAGATTGTCCCAGGGGTGTTTGTAATGCTAATTCCCATTGTCGCTAGGGTATCCCCATTTACTACTTATGGTTGTAAAATCAGACATCGCTGATTCTTATTCTTTAGTTTATTAATGAAAACGTGGGGTTTGCAATCGCTGAAGACTACCAATGTAGAAGGAGTTGCACTAACCTACCCTTAAAAGTGATGGAAGGTCAACGTCAAAGCCAAATACACATTCTCTATGGTGAAATAATTTTTCTGGTGCTTATTTTATTTTCTTGAAAAGAAGCACAATTGATGATCCACACCATCACTGTCTTCCTGTGACAGCACACCAACAACCGCTACGTCACTCGTATCTACAGACATTTTCAATGACTTAATGAAATCAGGAGCTGAAAGAACTGATATTCTTCGGAGCATGGCGTTTAACTTATTACAGATCTCCTGATATTTGTCAGACCAGTGATACTCGGTCTTCTTACTCTGGTATATACTATATGTATATTTTATTTATACCACATGCAAAAAAAGATCCTTGCATTTCCTAATGACTTAAAATCGACTACAGGAGATTGTCTATTGATGGAGGATGAACGCATCACGTCCCTGCCTGATGTATTAACTACAAAATGTAGTTATGTACAGGGGATAAAAACTAAGGAAGTAACAAGAGGTAATTTAAAACTATAAACGCATTTTCAGTTAGTCTAAGCAATTAGTATACTTTAATTAGCATTGCTAGGTTTCGCTGTAACTTTAACCAGCATTGACAGGTCTAGAAATATCATCACATGACAGAGGCAAAAATCCCCGACACTCATTTTCCCACCAATTTTCGCCAGAATGTTGCTGCGATGGTGCAGAGAGAGAGAGAGAGAGAGAGAGAGAGAGAGAGAGAAACGTGGTGTTGGGGTTTTGAGAGACTTACCATCTGTCAGTCCCTACGTTTCTCCGTTGTTCTACTAGTCAACTGCCTGACCAATCAGAGCAGAGAGAGAAAGTGGAGGGGAAGCGACCTTCTGACATATTAATATTTAAAAATAAAGATTTTAGAATATTGTTATAGGTTTTCAAAAACAAGAAAAAAGGAAAACAGCAACAAAAAAGTAAATGTATTACAATATGTGTCTTCTTCCTAACCAAGAATTTTAGCTTACAGTCTCGACGTACTATTGTCATTGGTAATGAGAACACTGTAGATAAATCCTATGATAGCCTACACACTACCGTTGCGACAACCCAGGTTCTCGTCGGTTATTTGGTGTAAGTTCAGTTTCTCTCTCACTCCACAGATTTCCAAGCATTATGTTCCTTATGAATAGAGAGAGAAAAAAGCAAAGCAGAAAGGATTTTGATAAAATTCTGTACCATGTTTAAATCATTTAGAAAACGAGGATTGTTACTAACCTTTCTCGTTTTTTTCTTACGTCATTAGTGGAAATACAGCAGTAATCTAGAGAGTATAGAACAATAGCCTACTGTTCAAACTATATTTATATATGAGTACTAAGGTCCCATGTGCAGATCACACTTGGATATAATAATAATAATAATAATAATAATAATAATAATGAGGACTTTGTATAGCGCCTAATATTTAGAAGCTCTAAGCGCTTTACAACATTAGACAACACCTATAAGATAAAAAACATATAATGATATGATTACAAAAACAAACACCATGATATTAGATATGCTGAGAATATTTAAGGTAGGAAATATTATTAGGTCTTTAAGTTTGTTCTTGCAGTCGAAATAAGTGAGTTTTGAGAGCCCTCTTGAATGTGAGCACTGTGTCTTTGTGTCTAAGTTCAGTGGGCAATTCATTCCACGTTGCTGGGCACTGGTATGCAAAGGAACGCTGTCAATATGACTTTGTTTTCATAGTGGGAATAATGAGTATACGATTGTCAGAAGAGGAGCGCAAGTATCTTGCTGGTGTGTACACCTGGGTGAGGTCGGATAGGTATGTTGGACTAGAGTCCGACAGTGAAACTTAGCACAGAGAACAAATTTTGTGTTTGATTCTGGATCGAATGGATAGCCAGTGTAGGGTACAGAGCAGCGGGGAGGTGTGCTCTGATCGTGGTACTCTAAGTATGATCCGAGCATCTGTGTTCTGAACTTTCTGAAGTTTCTGGAGTAGATATTGAGATGAACCAGACAGAACTGAGTTACAATATGCCAGTCTTGAAAGTACTAATGGACACACAAGTGTTTTAGTCGCATCAACTGAAAGATATTTGCGAATTGAGCTGATGCGTCTCAACTCAAGATATGCAGCCTTGCATATGTTCATAACATGTTGGTGCAATGTGAGAGTACTGTCCAGAGTAACACCTAGGTTTCGTACTGATTGTGTGAATGTAATGTTGGTGTTGCTGATATTTATGGTTTGAGGTAAAGGATGTGAATGAGAAAGTCATTGTGTTGTGATTAGAATGGCCTCAGTTGTATCATCATTTATCTGCAGCTTGTTACATGTCATCCATAATTTCACATCAGAAATGCACCTCTCTACACCTTGGATGGTGGCATCAGCTTCAGTTGGGTGGCTAGATTTGTATATTTGGGTGTCATCAGCGTACAAGTGGTGAGACACTGGATGATAATATATGATACTTGAGAACGACTGATTGTACAGATTGAAGAGAACAGGTCCAAAAACAGACCCCTGTGGAACACCACAACATAGATCAACTGGGCTGGAGTGTATTCCATTTGCAGATACAATTTGTGTCCCGTTGACCAAGTAGGACTTGAACCATAGTAAGGCTGTATCATGAATGCCAAATATATGCTGGAGACGGTGAAGTAATATATCATGGTCTATTATGTAAAATGCTGCAGACAAATCAAGGAGGGTGAGGATTATAATCTTTCCGCTATCCAACGCAGAGAGAATGTCATTAACTACTTTTAGAAGAGTAGTTTCTGTACTGTGGTAAGGGCGATATGCAGATTGTACATTGCTAAAAAGACTGTTTGAATTTAGACGAGATACAAGCTGGGATAGAACAACCTTTTCTAAGATTTTTTATATGAATCGGAGATTAGAAACTGGGCGGTAGTTCTTTAAATCGTCATGGTCAAGTGTTGGTTTCTTCAGCAGAGGCTTTACAATGGCAGTTTTGAAAAATGATGGGAATTCCCTGGATGAGAGAGAGGTATTAATAACATCAGCTAGTGAAGGCAATACTGGATCTAAGCACTCAAGCAGCAGTGATGTTGGAATTGGATCAAGTTCTCATGACTTTGGTGCACTCTTCATCACGATTGTATGTACGAAACCCATAGAGACAGGTTCAATACCAACAGTATTGTTAAATCAAATTGCTTAAAAACCAACACCTTTGAAGTCATGTTATTCTTAAATTGTGTGGTATAAACATATATTGCCACATGTACCAAACCTTAGTTAAACGAACATTTTCAAAATATTTCCTTAAATTCAAATTTTATTTTTGGGGTTTATGATACGTCAGACAATATCACGATTTTTATCAGAGGCAGACACAGTAAACACGATTCAAATCCATTTTATAACTTGAAATTTAAACACTAATAAACCTTTCTATTCTTGAAAAAAATATTGAGGAAATCGTAAACATTTCTTCAAGGATAAATCATAACACCTTTATGGAAAATCAAAGATTTTATGTACGCGGATTAAGCCCAAATTACTGCTAAATGTTCTGTTAATAAATCATTGTTACTAATCAAGCAGTTAGAAGTATTAAAAATGTCAATTTTGATTGGATAAATATTGAGATGTTTTGTGAAACTGCGGCCTGGTTATCATCAAACTTGGTAGTATACTTTGATATGAGGTGTAATGCATATGCACAATATCTGTACCTTCCAGAAAGGTATAATTGTTGTGTTTATCTATATTGTTTGAATTATATGTTGATATGACTAGTTTTAGTCCATGATT
Organism: Sinohyriopsis cumingii; assembly: GCA_028554795.2. Taxonomy (NCBI): domain Eukaryota; kingdom Metazoa; phylum Mollusca; class Bivalvia; order Unionida; family Unionidae; genus Sinohyriopsis; species Sinohyriopsis cumingii. The sequence goes on from CM068835.1 coordinate 125,508,723, forward strand.
CGAAGTTGTAAGTTAAAATAACGTTTTAGTTCAGACAGATTCTAAAAATAGCTTTAATACTTAGCTAGAATTTAAAGTCAGTCTTGTTTACAGTTACACTAGGTTTTCCGTCGGAGATTTTCACATTCGATTAATATATAGGTCACGTGAAAATGTGTATAAATAGGGATTTCATAAACAAAGTATACTTTTCTGCTTTAAGATCAGTCTGTTTGAATGCTTTACAGACGTTTTCAGATATAATTCTTGAAGAATTATTTAAATTGTTCATTCCAATTACTAATTTCACCTTGATGGTTGACTAACACATTATTTTAGAATTATAGCGAACACATTCACAGACATTCCGGATTGCATCATTTCGATACATAAGAACATTCATGACTATTTGAATTCATTCTATACTTTTGAACCTGTGTTTAGACATTCTGGATTGCATCATTTCGATACATCAGAAAATTCATGACAATTGGAATTCATTCTATACTTTTGGGCTTGGGTTTGGACATTTACGATTAGTCGGGATTTAATTCATAATACAGAAAGTGTATCTTAAATTTTCACTTGGTATTGAAGAGAAACAAATTGTGTGTTGATTTTGCTAAACTAGCTTCTTTGTGTTACACAATCTCATATTTCGAGTAATTTCTAATCATTCTGAACCATAGTTTGTGAAACTTGTTAATTATTGACACACCGAGTCCTTATCTTTTAACCGTGATGCACATGGTTCACTGATGGTAAGACATCTATTACATTTCCAATCTGCAACATAGGTTCTCAGGTGGCCGAGTGATCTAAACCGCTCGCCTTTACCGACCACTGCCATCTCACCTCTGTCTGCGTGCTTTCGAGTCTCGTGTGCGTCGGAGAGCTGCCAGTATCTTACCGTGGTTCAGTGGTTCAGAGCAGGGTTTTCCCGGGTTCTTCCTTCGCTTACATTGGTTATCCTTTCGCACAAACGTCTCGTGGCAGACGACTCTTCATATATGTGTCAATATCTACCCCACACAAATCCAGTCCAGCTGATGAATAAAGAACTTCAAAGTTGCAAATGCGTCTTCAAAACGATTTTAGGTTAGCAAGTTTAATCAAAATAGTGTCTCAGACTGAAAGTTACCCGTTTTGGAATGCTGAGTTACATATGTTCTCTATGTTTGAAAAGGAACGAATTGTTACTTTCAGTGATGAAAGCATAATTTCCTGAAGTGTCAAATAGCTGATAAAGAGATTGATTTGTTTTGGGAGAATTTAAAAATACACTAATTTTAATCCTATAGTATTTTGTTAGCACTCGGTAAGGTGACACCTATCATCAATCCAGCCGCAACGGAGCTGGGGGGGGGGGGGGGGGCGCGTTGTGGAAACAGCAATGGTCATCATGCCAACTTACCAAGCACGCTGAATATGGTTACTGTCCAGTCGCACACATTATCCTTTTAATGTACATGTACGAGAAAGTTATTTATTCTCATCATATTATGAGCAAGTTTCAAAACTTTACTTGCACTGTATTGTCACCTAAATTGTTTTTGCGGTGGTGCTGTGGGGTGGAGTGGGATGTAGGCGGCTAGAAAAGTCCAATCAAATCGAATCATAAACAGTATTGGTATCAGCCAAACGTATACAAAAAATTATTACATTTGTGTACATTTGACATCTTTGCACATTTTACATTTTTGCACATTTTATCTCTGACAGTATATTTTGAAATTTGTATATCTATATATTTGTATTTTTCAAACTTCTTGTTCAATTTCGTGTTATTAATTACCAGCAGTATTATAACATGAAGCAAACATGTAGTATTATTTAATGGGATTCGTAGGTAGCTACATTTTATACAGTATAAAACTAATTCACAATGTGCATAATTCTTTGCCGTTTGTTAATGCACCGGCAGATCAGGTTCCATGTATGTTTTTAAGGCCTATTCGATGGAACAAACAGGAGTGACACGGATCTGCAAGAGGATTATGCTGTTATGATACGGGATAGCCATCAGTTTTTGCTCGTAGTCTGCAATCCCATAATGCCTAGACGAGATCCGTTTTGAAAACACCGGAACTTATAATGTTTGAAATATCACTTAAAAAGATTGCAAAAAGTTCGCAGACTCAGACTCTGTCCTAAATTCTGATTGGTTAGTCATTCGAACCTTCTGTCTCTCCCTTTCTCTGAATCAATCAAACCGACAGCGATGTGTAGGTCTCGCTGAGCTAAATACGTGTTTTTAGGAAAAGAATGTCATCACAGATTATTGGTTGACTCTTATTTTGGTTTTTATCGGCACTTTCAATACATTAATGCTATATCACAGTTTAGGAAATTGGAGCTAAGTGCCAAACCCGCTGCTATTAGATCCTCGGCCCTTGCATTTCGAGTCAGACACTCTAACTGTGCCAACATTAAATAAAAACATTGAACACTAAATAAAATAAAGGCGAAATGAAGAGGCGACGAATGGTAGTCCTACATATCATTCGGAATAATACACTTTCTAACGACTATGAATGACTGCGACACACAGGGACATCTCTACAATTTTTTTTATTTTTTTTCCAACTAGTATATGAAAAAGACTACAACAAACAAGTGCATATTCAAATTTGTGAAACGTAACTTAGTGGAATAATCACGTAACAACCTACTTATTTTTCATCAAGTTTAGGTCAGTGAGATAATTTTCTAGGACACCAGTATCCATTTCTCCAGGACATTAAACAAACGCCTTCAAATAATATGTAATTAGAATGCTAACTAAGGAAATAGAAATGAAACATAAGAGATTACTAGAAAAGTTAAAACTATTTCCTATTGGCACATTGAAATAAGATATTTTGTTTGCGACAGGAATCAGGAATTAACTCGCTCTGCAATGGTGACAATTCCGCAACTCATGTTTGACTATCCTCGCACACCCCTGCCCTGCCGCAAACGTATCCAGCTCTCATTTCTCAAGATCATTTACTATAATACCAAGTCAGTGTATCTATGTTCTGATATCTCCGATTCCTTCATTTAGTGCCTAGTCATAGATATGTAATACATTACAAGCTGGTACAACTGGACAGGACCCAATCAAATTAGAGTTAGACATTGTTATAATTCTTCATGTAAATGTTCGGGCTGGTTATCGGCCCCATGCAGATCAAAGGCGTGAGCTGCAGCGAACTGTCCCCCATCGGAGATCTTTGCTATCAGATACATGCCGATGCTGTCAATAACTTTGTTGACAATGTTCTTTTTCAGTGTTAGCCTCTCCTTCCCAATCGGCCCCACGTTGGCTGCAGAAAAGTATGAAATTGAAATAATAATAAAACTCAAAATACTTCTCTTCCTCGTCGAGTAACGCACATTTGCATACCACAGATTTGTTTTTCTCACTCGATATTTTTTATATAAAATAATGTGCACATAATAGTTAATGGAATAGAATCATAGGTATCTTTTCTGTAAACATCTGCCTTCCGATTATGTGCAGTGTTAAGACTCTATGGTCACAAACAAAGTAACAGAAAAAGCACAATCAGCATGTTGTGTAAAACTTAACAAACAATTTAATCAAAGTCGTACATGAAAATGTGAGAGAAACTTATAATATCATGAAGTGACTCCAAATTAATCCTTATAAAGGTCTACAAAATTCCTAAATGAATGGAAAGTCAATTATAGATTTCAAAACCGGAAATGTACTGGTCTTCCAAGAACCGTGACGTTGTCAAGATGGCATTGTCCAGAATTCCTTCGAATAAGTTATAGCAGTCCGAGAATAATATTATCATCCAATTAATGAATACTTTCTATTTCCACTTAAATCGAAACAAATGTTTTTCTTCTCGAATAATATATAAGTACAACATAAACCACGTCTGCAGACTTACAACAGGAACACAAGAACTGTGAATGACTCCAAAATCGGAATGAAAATGTTTGTTCATTTCTCTCTTTATAAACACTGTCTATTGCGACCGTATTTCGCAAGAGACCAAAAGCAACTCATTTTGAGTTGAACTGGCCTATTCATTTGGCCTAGCCCAACCAATGGGAAGTTACACAATTATTCTAGAAACATCGAAAGCACATCATCCACTGAAAACGTAAGCCATATGCGCCATTTCAGTCTTATTATTAAGATTATTATTATTAATTGTCAAAACATACGTAAATATCCCAGCTCAACATAAAATTGCCGACATCCCACCCCACCCCCAATTAAATGGTCAGTTCCTTATCGTAGATGAAATTTCTATGTGTATATAAATTGTTCTATAAATTGTAATCTAAAAACTGCAACCAAATTGGTATGATTATGTTTACAATATAGTGTATGCCTTGTGAAAGACTGTGCTTGCGTTAGATAGTTTGCTGATAAAAATAGGGAGTGCTGACATGGAAGCCAACACATTACTAGCTACGCTATTGATGTAATAGGCAGGAAAATTTGGAGTGGGATGCAATCACTCAGGCAACATATTTATCAGAGAGGGCCAGTTAACATAAAACGCACTTTCTCAACAAATGAGAAAATATTTAGCGGACTAGAGAAATTAAGTAAACTTCAAACAGAAAACAACTGCTCTTCTGAAAATCTAAGGATGATTTGCAGTCTTACAAAGGAATACATGTACTTAACACATTAGCATAAACTAGTAAATAACTGAAAATGCTATGGCTATATTTTTTAATCCTTAATTTTTTCCAAAAGTTGGATTTGGCCCGAATATCTTTCACAACATCCGATTTTGCCACCACATTGGCATACATGACAAGTGTCGAACATGTGAATAGAGGGTCGTAAATATAACTATAACATTAAAAAATGTTTGTGCCAAATACAATTGTTTTGTAAAATAAAGACAGTAATAGTTTTTTCAATTACTTTGTTGTTAATACCATTCATTTCGTTACAGAATTACTCGGGAATTTCCGTAATTCCTAACTGACGGAAACTTCCAAAATGCCGGTAGAGTGAAAACATACAGTTGTATGTACCACCGGAATAAATAACTGCAGTAAATCGGTTTGCCGGTAATGACTTCTATATATCTCTTATGTCACGTGTTTAGGCTCAAAAAACAGTAACATAAGAAAGAATGAAAACAACAAGCTTTAAAAAAATATAATAATTTATTTTCCTGGAAAAATTCTGTAAAAATGAGAAGAAAAAAAAAAATATGAACTTACTGTTTTAAGAATCAAATCCAAGATAATCCAAGAATAATTCACGAAAAATTTTTTGAAGCCCTAATAACAAAATGTTTTTATGATTTCAAGTTCGAGTCCCGACGAAGAATCCAAGATGGAAGACGATGACGTATGCTGTAACAAGTAGTGTTGAAATCTACAGTTCCTTGTAGAAACAAGAATTATCACTCCGGTTTTAAAAAGATGAATAAATTTTTATAAAAACTGGCCTTATTCAGCTATTTCACATGAGTACACGTATTTTCCAGGAAAAAATAATTAATCTTTCTGAATCCAAGTAATTTGAAATAACTCCAATCCAAGTAATTTAAAATAAATCGAAACAGGCACAACAAGTTCCTTGTAGAAACAAGGATTATCACTCCGATTTTGAAAAGCTGAATAAATTTTTATAAAAGCTGTTCTTATTCAGCAATTTCACACGAGTACACGTATTTTCCAGGAAAAAATAATTAATCTTTTTGAATCCAAGTAATCTGAAATAACTCCAATCCAATTAATTCGAAATAACTCCAAACAGGCACAACATACAACTTCCAGTGTAAGAAAAAGCCCAACTTCTACTGAGAGTAACTCTCCAAAACAAAGGTTATATCGTATTCTAAAACGTAAAAAGAGGGGTCACGTGATCATGTTCTAGAAACTCGTGGAAATTAGGTACTTGTTAACGATCACGTACACCCAGTTTGGTCCTGACGAAAACCAATCATTTTACTCTAAGAAATATAAAAATAAAACTTGTTTACGTGTTTGCCACTACGCTTGAATCCAGGTCATGATCTAGATCAACACCTGTTTGTTTACAAAACGAACAGTCAAGATCAAACTATTTCCTGTGAAAGGTATATCTCTAGTGAATAAATTTACATTACAACTGCATGTAATAAAAATTTAGAAAAAATTTAAAACTGACAAAGAATTAAATTGAAATAAATATACATTAAATCAGATATAATTAAATCAAATATACATAACATATACAATTAGAGTACTTAATTGATTCATTAGAATAACATCAATAGACAAAATGTTATTTCAACAGTAAAATCTTAATAATTTAGTATATGGTTCGATCTCATTTCTCCATCATACGATATAGCTGTTACCTTACCATTTTCCATTTGGCGATTCATTCGATTTCTTTCCTCGTCAAGGACGTCAACTGTCTTCGCTGCCTCAATTTCCTTCAGTATGTGTACGTAGTAATTTGCTAAACTGACAAAAACAAGAGACGTTTCAAAAATGATCGATGCGTTTATAATACAATTTTTTCATCGTTTATGAAAAATATATAATCCTAGCCAAATTGCTCAAAAGAAATATGAAATTATTCTCAGAAATATGTTAGAGAATTGTGACGACTCTCATGGCTAGATGTGGACTTTCACAAAAGTAGCTGAATGGTTACTTATAATTGTTTTTTAGCGAAATTTATTATTCAGAAATTAATTACACATCGGAAAGATTAAAGATTATATTTCTAGAGAGTACTGTACCGTCAAATATACATGTCGCATAGATTTTCTAGCTATTACAAATCAGCAGAAGGCTGGCTAACTCGAGTAACTTTGCTTGAATATAAAATTTAACTGAGTATCTTTCTTCATTAGTGTGTATCTTAGAATTGTCCTTTAGTACCGATTGAAACATGTACAAAGACTGCCAGACCAGGATTAATCTTATAATTCTATAGATATGGCATAATTAAGAAATTAGTATTTACTCCTTTTCCTTTTTTTCTTTCTTCGACAGCTTCACTGCTTCTTCAACAACATGTTTCTGATTAATAAAAGACGATTACAAACTTTTTTAAATAATGTAAATTGCCGTCATCGAGGCGTTTATCTCTTCAGTGTAAAATATACCATGAAATTATTCAGTATCACAAACTCACTTCATAAGATTTTTTTTTAAATAATTATTATTAAAAAGAACGATTACGCCATATTTTCGAATATGTACAAATCGAGCAAATTTCATCGAACAATTTGTTTCAAATTATTTTGCTACATTTATCAATATAACTCTAATTTAAAGAACACTTACTCGATAAAAAGTATTATAATTAAGATAAAAGCAATGTAGTATATTTATGAATATTTAGTGATTACAATAATTAATCTAATAAATATTTGTATATCCTTTCCTACTTTTATTAACATTAAATTTTACTAGAATTTAAACAGGGAAAATCCCAAGTGTGTATAAACTCATTTAAGATCTGTAATATACTTTATATTTAATTATCGATGCAAGATCTACCTGCTAGAGTCTTTTATGAAATAATCTGAAATAAGGAAAGTGTGGAACTAAAAATAACTTACAAGATCGCTCCCATCGTAGATTGTCTGGATGTGTTTCTCTATCAGCTCATCGAATGGCTTAAGGACCCCTGCCTAGCATGGAAAAGAGGAGTTTATTTGTAAAGCTTCCAACCCAAAACCCAAACTCATCGTATATTTTTTTGCATAATGTGTGTCATTTATTTTCATGTGAAAATAATACAAGCAATAAATGAATTGGATAGAATTGCTTTGACAGTAATGTTTCTCAGTTAGTGAATTTATATTATATCTAGTCTTTTCGTTCTCCCTCTTTCACTTGGATCTGTCACACTATTTAGGTTTAGTCTTTTCGTCTCGCAAATCATTAGAAATAATAATAATAATAATAATAATAATAATAATAATCGCAATAATAATTGTAAGAATAGGAATTTTTGTCCCAGGCAAGTTCTCTCTCTCTCTCTCTGTCTCTCTCTCTCTCTCTCTCTCTCTCTCTCTCTCTCTCTCTCTCTCTCTCAGATTTAAATATATCCAAGTCATTTTAACCATCCGGGCTCAGTCTATGCGTCCATTTTGTTCCTAATTCTTTTACTGTATGATTTTTATATAGAAGCGAGTAAAAATTGTTTATTAAGGCGCGATGATTACAGGTGTTTTCATTATATTGTTAATAGTACATAGGCACTGCAGTCTAAAATAAAGTTTGATTCAAATACACAAACAAGAAATAAATTAGCGACTCGTATGGCTGAGACCTAAAAATTTATGACAGCCCAGTAGTGCTGTTCAATGTACGTCTTTATATTTCAGACATCGGTTTAGAAAAGTATGCAGACGTGAGGCTTTCACATCACAGCTTGAAATTTATGTCTTGAGTAATCGTTAACCTAGAAATGTAGCATATATGTAGGGATTTATTTTTTTTTGTTTGCTAAATCTACAGGCTGACTATATGTTTTAAGCAAAATGTCGGTTCTTCATTATCTAAGGACATATACATTTAATATTTATCAGTTGTTTTGCATCCAGATTGAAACTGTAAGGTTATTTAGTTCATGAGGTCGTTTGGGTTTGATATTTTATTGGTGGGTTGCTGGGTGGGTAGTAACGGCACTTGTAACACAGTATTGGCTATATCATGCAGAAGTAATAAGAGCTAAGTGTCTTTCCATGGATCACACTGTGGCAGACGATACTGACTCGCTTGGGCGGGCATTGAACATGCGACTGTTGGATTGCATCCGAGGCTCTAGCACCTGAACTACTTCGGCTGCCGTGGATATGATTAGATTAACGAATAATGAAATCAAAGAAATAATTGCAGTATTTGTTTAAAAAGGAATTATTTACTTTTGGTTTCAACTGGAGATTTTGCATTTTACATATTTCAAACTAAAATCAAGTTTTAATTCAACATCAGATACACTCTAAGTCGTCACAAGCATCCACCTTGAGAAACTGATAAATTTGGGTCCTTAGTCGTCACAAACATCCACCTTGAGAGACTGATAAATTTGGGTCCTTAGTCGTCACAAACATCCACCTTGAGAGACTGATAAATTTGGGTCCTTAGTCGTCACAAACATCCACCCTGAGAGACTGATAAATTTGGGTCCTTAGTCGTCACAAACATCCACCCTGAGAGACTGATAAATTTGATTCCTTAGTAGTCACAAGCATCCACCTTGAGAGACTGATAAATTTGGGTCCTTAGTCGTCACAAACATCCACCTTGAGAGACTGATAAATTTGGGTCTTTAGTCGTCACAAGCATCAACCTTGAGAGACTGATAAATTTGGGTCCTTAGTCGTCACAAGCATCCACCTTGAGAGACTGATAAATTTGGGTCCTTAGTCGTCACAAACATCCACCTTGAGAGACTGATAAATTTGGGTCTTTAGTCGTCACAAACATCCACCTTGAAAGACTGATAAATTTGGGTCCTTAATCGTCACAAACATCCACCTTGAGAGACTGATAAATTTGATTCCCTAGTCGTCACGAGCATCCACCTTGAGAGACTGATAAAATTGGGTCTTTAGTCGTCACAAGCATACACTTTGAGAGACCGATAAATTTGGGTCTTTAGTCGTCACAAGCATCCACCTTGAGAGACTGATAAATTTGGGCCCATAATGTTCCAGTTATCATAAATGTCATCATTCTTCCAGTCTAACTCAAGTTTGGAAGGAAGGAAATTATTTGTTAAGAAAGCCATCTGATATAAAATTTTCTTTGAAATATCACGATGTTAGGTTTAAATGACGTTCAAATGTTCAGTTTAGAATTAAGAGGTGCCACCCCTTAATTTAGTCAGTGAAGTCGCTCGTAGTTTAGTTCCTTTTAGGGAGCCCATCAGAAATAATGATGTGATACATTCGACAAATTCCGTCAGTTACTAATCTAATAACATCGTCAGCACGTGGCGCACAAATTGATTGAAATGAAGAGGCATACCCGCTCTTCTAAAGTGGATGTGAGAAGAAAAAGCATGTATTGGATAAAAATACGACTCGGTTTATATTGGTGATTAGCTGGGCGCTAGAATATTTTAAAGGACGAACGTGTACTGAATACAATTCGACATAAATTGGTGGTGACTTCCTTTGTTAGAAACGGTGACGTCATCAAATCTTGTGTTCCGGCTTTCGACTGAAATCGGTTAACCCACGTACACATGTGAAAATAGGCAGCTGTTAGTAACATTTTTATAAGTCTTTGGTATGACTCGGTCGGGGATCAAACCCACGACCTCACGCATCCGAGGCGGATGCTCTAACCACTAGGTCACCGGAGCGGTAAATGGGTGAAGATAAAATAGAGCATATATGGGTTTGGCTGGCCAAAATTGGTCAATAATAAAGTTCAGATTTTGATCAAAAGAATCTCTTGAGAGCTTAAGCTAGTTGTAACTGAAAAAAGAAACATTGTTTTATTACTGGAATTTAAGTCCTTTAACAGACTTGAGTTTGGAAAACTCGTTACTAAAATTATCATCTGAGTATCAGGTGCGGAATTGAAAGCACATGTTTCAAACATACGTAGATCCAGAAAATTCCGGCTCATATGATTTTCTCTGCACAGAAGCTGTCATCCAGGATGCATCAATACTGATAAATATAGGATTGATCATGAGCACTAAAAAATTTAAAGTTACTGAATTTTGAATATCATGGTGTTTGCATAGGTTTCCAGTGGAAACTGAATTAGTACAGTGAATCCTTTAAGGCGTAGCACGTAACTCGCATCTTGTTTATGCGATTCAAACAGTTTGTACCTCAAGATTTTTGTACCGAATAACACAGCCAAGTTGTTAGTGTATGAATTGGATCTAAACGTGAGTAGTAGAGTATTAAATTTAGAAAATTTAAACTTGCTTTCTGGTTACTTTGGAAAGTATTCAGGAAGAGAAAACATTAAGTCATTAAGTGGCAACGTATGGAAAATGCATACCCCACCCCCACCCCTTTTAAACACACGCTCTTTTCAACACCTTAGAAAGACAATTGCATACAAATATCAGTATACTCTGTTACACAGTTTATCACAGTTTATCAGTACTATACACTACCCTATTCAGTATCTTTCAAATACCAGTATCCTTTATTCAATATGTTAAAAATACCAGTATACTCAGCTATAACACTAGTATAGTAACACAGGTATAGATACTAATTATCAGCCTAGAGACTCTCCACACGCATTTCCTTCTAACTTTCGCGTACTATTTGAACTCTAAGAATAAGATAACAGAATAATCTGCCAGTGTCAGTATGCTATACTCGATATTTGCAACTAATATTATGTATTCTATTCAATAGACCATTTCACGGTTATTATCTCCCCTTGAAAACTCCAGATTGTGACTCGGTGCAACTCACTTTCGGATAGTACAATCAATAAAGAGTGATGATGTAGATCAAGAAAATGTGACAGACCGCTCACATTCTGCAAGAAAGATCGATATATCAATATTTGATCAATTGTTTTAACATCTTTGTTTTCACTAACTTGCGCTGTTCCCAGCTTTCAAATAAATGTTCTCTGCCCATTTCACGTGGGAGGTCGCGGGTTCGAACCCCGGCCGAGTCATACCAAAGACTTACAAAAATGGTACTAACAGCTGCCTCGCTTGGCGCTCATCATTAAGAGGTTAGTGCTATGACTGGTCGGCCTGGTGTCAGGATAATGTGATTGGGTGGGACATCATGCTACATATCTGCTGCATGATGCCCCAGTACTAGACATCACTAGAAACTGCAACTCTGCAGACATCACAGCGATATGACTGAAAAATTATTAATGCTAAGTTAAAAATATAAATCACACACACACAAACACACACACACACACACATACATACACACACTCTGCCCATTTCAAAACTGCATTATCTTTCCGTTACTACCTAATGCTCTAGTTTGTGTTTTTTGATCGTGCAAAAGTGGATCGCTACGTAAAATAGTGTTATTGTAATCTCGCTTGAAAAATAATGAAAATATGTTTATTTTTTACAGCCTTAATTATTGCAGTTGCTGGAGGTTGAACGACAACGAGAAAAAATTCTAACTTCTTAAGATTCTTTTATTATTGATTTAGACTGTTGCATTTTTATTAATGTTCATTATATTTTTTCATGAAATACCTTGAGTTATATCTAGGAAGGATATATTTTTTTAAAATGCACAAGTGTCATCCACGACTGAAAAGATAGGCGCACGTACAAGTCTCCTTGACGATTATTTTAATTTTATTTCCTTGAACGGTTGGAATTTTTAGAGTATACAATATAGAGAAATAGCGATGTTAGACACTATGCATGTATAGGACATGTGTGGCTCTCATCTATCCGCCTGTCTCTCTGTATGTCTGTCTGTCTCATTTCATCTGGTGCATGGGTATGTATATGATTGAATGAATGTGTGTTCGCATACGTATATTACATAAGCATATTTCTGGTTAAAAACGAGTATATAATGACGCTAAGATAGAAAGAGTGACTGACAGATAAAGACAACAAATATGAGTATATGCGAGTATCCATTTATTACTGACTTTAAGAGCATGTTCTTACAAACAGTCTCTTTTTTAAATCATACTGTTTTTAATTTTACATCCGGTCATGTGGATCAAAATTGATTTAAAAGGCAAACCAAAGCAATGGGACGGAATCTGTGAAATAATTGGATCTCTTAGATTTACATATTTGATGCAAGGAAAGTTAAACAGAATTAAACTAATTCTAAGAAGTTAGGCTGTTGCATATAAATTTGCTGGTGGCAATCAGAAATGTTGTCCAGAACCCCTAGAAAATTTGATAGTTATTACAACATGTCAGCATAAGCAAAGAAAAATCATGCTGAAAGTTATTGCATGCACCGTCCGATACGTGATGTTTCGAATTTGAGAAAACCAGCGAGGAATGTCAATAATTAAATATTAGACTGAATGAATGCATGGCTATATTTGACTGGACATAGGAAGAAAAAATATGGTTGTGAGTAAATACTTTTTTTGATTGTTTAAAGATGGGAGAACCCCTCCCCTCCCACCAAAACGAAAATGAAACAAAAAAAGTCTTTGAGCATGTTAATTAATCTGAATATTGTACGCTATTTACACCCAAATATGAATACATATTCCATCCTCATTAATGTCACTTCTTTATCTTTATGATAGCTAATTGCTTTGTTAAGTTCCTCTCAATACATTAATATACTTTGCTCCATTTTAAAAAACTTTACTGGTTTAAAATATTCAGCATTACAGCCAAAAATGTGCAATAAATGTTTAAAATCGGAGAGCAAAGTGAAATGTTCCTACAAATGTATCTGAAATTATCGATAAGGAATCTATATTATCTGCTATAAGATAAATATGGACCGTGTATTTAATTTAATTATTTGATATCATTAACGTATGGACAGTAAATATTATTTAATTATCTGATATAATGTAAGTATGGACACCGAATATAATTATCTGATATAATGTAAGTATGGACACCGAATCTAATTATCTAATGTAATGTCTATAATTATTCTCCTAGAATGAACAAAAGATGTTAGACATATATAATTTATTCATTGGTTTAACCATAATGATCTGTAGCACTGCTAAGATTCCTTTCTTTGTTGACTTTATGTTTCGCTAACCAAGCGTAAAACGGTGCGAAATTCTGAACTATCCTGAACTCGGAATTTTATGTGGGTATGTGCAAGGGATCTAAGGGAGATAATTTTAAGCGCTACGATCAGTAACTCGGGAAATACCAGTATAGTTTATTCAATGCAGATAAATACAAGTATTCTTTATTTAATAACTTAGAAATACCAGTATAGTAATCCTCATCATTCAATGCTCTGATTTTTCACAGTTTGTGCTTCAAGTACAAATAAAAATTACCAACCAGAGATTTTCCTCCACGCGTATTAACGTCTGAATATCGATACTATGAGAGTAACACACCCACTCAGCAGCCAATTGCAAACTTTACGTTCTGCCCCTCCCTCCACACCCGACGTTAGACGTTAGAGACGGATGAATTTGTGTTTTCAGGAGGAACAGGAAATCAGCAATATATTCATCTTTTATTCCCTCAAGAGCTTTCGCATGATCGTCATGGATACGTTTAAGATATTTCATTAAACTTTCAATGTATTTTGGTAAATACGGAATTTGATATCATTCTTATGCAAATTACGCCATCGTTGATAGGGAGAGATACAAAACACATTTACAAAACTGATATAATTTTTTTAATAAAAAAAAACAAACATTGACAGTCCGAGCGTAAACAAGACAACCAATCTGGGTAGAAATGCCCTCGCTCAACACAAGACTTCGCCATCTTCGCAAATTACTTGCGAAAATACGCAAATTCATTGAATTAGCGTATGTTATAAAACGTGCATCAGTATATTCATACATTGCATGACGAGTTCAATACAATTAAAACAATGTATGCTTTTATATAAAGAAAATGTATCTAAGTGTGTCAGTCTATTTTGATACATTGTATAAAGTATTCCGTTTTAACCTTTCACGAATCTGGAATAGTTCGAACTATATTAAGGTCTGTTTGCATGCGACATGAAGTTCATTTTCATTTCTTAAATATCAATTATCAGCAAATAATTTATATGCCAATAATTTATATAAGAGTATGACTTTGAAGTTTCCCCCTAAACGGTTTTGTAGATCTTATTAACTTTTATTAATCTAATATCTTCTATCCTTGTTTGCTGTGTATGTTTTGTCCATCACTTTCTAAGTTTATTTTTCGTCTGACCTAAGAAAAAGAGTTCTCTAAGGAACTTAACAACTTACATTCAGCTTTAATATTCAAACAAAAATGGGATTTAAATAAATATTTCATTCCTGGACTTACGCATCAAAAATTATCTGGCCCCCATATTTCTGCTGCTATTAATAATATATTATACATGTAACTATCTTAATTTCAACAACAAAAATTGTCCGAAAGTCATCAAAGACATAAAACTCAATATTTATTTTAAGATTGCATCGAGAGTGATAACAATTGTAAAGGACGACTATACACAGGAATAGTGGCTGGCAGAATTACGTCAGTATCGTCGCAGACAAAACTACCATTTGGAAAATATCATGGAACATTTAAAGCGGAAATTAATGAACCGATCAAGGGAGATAACCATAAAAACATTAACAGATTATCAAATGTGATTCCATTACTTGCAAATTACAACCCACGAGATATTAATAGGTTCCCCGTGGTACGGATATTTACTTCTTCGCAATGAAAAAAATGAGATTTTCGTTTGTAAATTATAAAGATATTCTTATATTATCCATCCATCCATTCATACATACATCCATACATACAGCTACGGTGGTCTAAGTGTTTAGAGCGTCCGCTCGGATGCAGTAGGTTGAGGTTCAAACCCCCGCCGAGTCATAAAAAGGTTAAGAGATTAGATACAGAGTTAGTGAACTTATAACAATGATATGTTCGTAATCTTTTCTTTAAATTTATTTGTCTGTTTGTGTGTACGTGTGTGTACGAGAGAGACAGAGAAGATTAAGGGTGAGAGAGTATACCTGACGGTGAAGATATCCCCCCTTTAGACGCCTGAGACCTGTTTTCTCCCCGATAAAGCTCAGAAGACTGTTCACGTTAATCTCACCACCGAACTGGAAGAAAAATAAATAACCCCTGTTCAAATTGTTCTCTTTCTTATATATATATATATATATATATATATATATATATATATATATATATATATATATATATATATATATATATATATATATATATATATATATATATATAGATAGATAGATAGATAGATAGATAGATAGATATTCACGACCAGCTTAAGTTTTTCCCATGGAAATTGATTATACTAAACTGTTCCAGATATGGACTTCGTCAAAAGCAAGTCAACTGAATCCTTCTTGGAAGGATGTTTTTTAGCATTGGTCTTCTCTGGTGGCACGCAACCCTACAACTTGTAATCATATCTTTGTTCAACCCTTGTGTTTCAATGAAAATAGGGTTTATATTAAAATGACCTTTTGAAAAATATGCCATGAACATTTAGTCACATTTCTAGATAAAATGTTGGGTCCCCGATTGGCCGAGTGGTCTAAAGCGCTCTCCGTCACGGATCACTGCCCGGGTTCTTCCTCCACCATTAATACCAACCGCCATGTAAAGCCTATCTTGTGCTGAAAAATGGCGTTAAACCCTATAACAACAACAGATACAATTTTGAGTTGTTCCATTTAAACATGGAATGACGTTTAAACATGAAATAATTACGAAACATTTTTTTTTCCATTTCAAGGATTTTAAAGAACACTATGCCTTTTTACATAATTTTTTCAGCGTTATGCAGTTTTAGAATCTACACCCCAGAGATGGAATCGTGTCTTTAAGAATATGGAACAACTATAACGCTTGAAAATGTAATCCCTATTGA
Organism: Sinohyriopsis cumingii; assembly: GCA_028554795.2. Classification (NCBI taxonomy): domain Eukaryota; kingdom Metazoa; phylum Mollusca; class Bivalvia; order Unionida; family Unionidae; genus Sinohyriopsis; species Sinohyriopsis cumingii. The sequence goes on from CM068835.1 coordinate 125,525,186, forward strand.
CACAGTGTAATACAACAAGCATAAAGAAATTTTGAAAAGGACCATAGCTAGACCGATTAAAGCAGTTTTGGAAATTGCAATTTAGAACCGATTTCCACTTATATTGGAACTGTTCTAAACTGCAATTTCCAAAACTTATATATATATATATATATATATATATATATATATATATATATATATATATATATATATATATATATATATATATACAGACTTTTCAATAAAAAATTGTCGATTATTTAAAAAAAGAAATTTCTTGTCAAATGTGGAAGAGCTTCATCAGATACTTGCAGTTCTTGTAAAGTAAATTCTGATTGAATCATCAACATTCGAATTAAGATTTTACAAAAAATTATGTGAACAATACCCGTTTTTGCTTGTCTTTGGAATCTTTGGAAAACCAGTAAAGAGCCGGAAACGTCTCAGCGTGAAATCTGAAATTTTTGGAATATTTTTAAAAATACTAGTTAAATAAGTATGTGTCCAAAGCTAGTACAATAAATGGAGGAATTTACCTGCCGCTAGCAAACAAAGTATAAACTTTTGGCATGGTTTCATAACACATTAAAGAAAGCAAACGATGTAAGCAAACATCAACAAAAAGGTAGTATAATACACATGTTCATACACTTAGTTGAGAAATTTATTTCGGGCTTTTAGACCCTCTTTTATTAAAATAAAAATTAATAACTTATTGGTTACGTCAAAAAAAAGTGGGATATTGACATTAAGACAGAATTTTGACTATCTGTGTAAAAGTCTTGTCATTTTAATCATTTGCTCTCAATATTTGACTGATCTGAGTTTCGTGTCTGTAATTTTATGTCATTGAATAAATGAACTGTAGAGTGACTAAGTGCTGCCATGAAGTATTATTTTAAAGTCCGCGGGGACATCACCCAAAGCTTGAAGTTAATTACCGAAGGGTGAAAGTAAATCGCTGTGACTCACTTTTTAATTCGTTGCATGGAGCTCAATCTAAATGCACACACAAAGGTTTATGATTGCATGTGTAACAATGTTCTTTATCTGAAGGCAATGCAAAAAATCTTTCCAGAACAAAAATCATAGCATTGTTTGCGTCACCGGCACGCCGCTGAAATGGTGATACCAGTTTCACATATTTGTGACATCGCAGTTATTTGCCCATGCAGCTTTCACAAAGCGTTTAGTAGATACAGAAAAAAACTAGCACCAAACAAAAACAGATCATCAGTGGTCGGCGTTAAATTTAATTTAAAAGGAAGTAAATTAAACTCCTATTTTCCAAGTGAAAACAATTCAGATAAAGAAACAATTTTACAATAGCAAAACAATTTTTTTTGGAAAGCAATCAATTCGCGTTGTTTATATTTATTTTTTTTAAACAAAGAAAGTTTATTCCTCTTATATAGCTAGAGAATCAACGGGGAGTAAATCTTTCTGGAATAAATTGATGGGGAATCTGATAATAACAATTAAGACGGAAGGGCTGCAATATTCTCGTTCGGTCAGAAAGAACGAGACATGCATAGTTATATTTTACACTTTTGCTTTACCGATAATAAAAAAAACATCATGGACTCGACTGATTTAATCGTTCTATCAAAAAGCACAAGTGTTTGTTTCGAAAACTGCTTAAGGAGGAAAATGTGGATCACCCGTGTGGTTGAACCTTCTTGGAAACAGTTTCCGTGAGAACAGCTACTGTAAATTTTAAAACTAAGAATACATCTTACTTGTTCAATGTTTCTTTGTCTTTCTTCACGTTGAGTCTTCCAAATAGAATCTGAAAAAATTGAGGCCACGGTGTATTACTTGAAGACCTTCAAAACGAATAGTATTGTATTGTATAGTAAATAGAATAGTATTGTATAGTAAATATAATAGTATTGTATAGTACATATAATAGTATTGTATAGTAAACAGAATAGTATTGTACAGTAAATAGAATAGTATTGTATAGTAAAGGCAGGTATTGTATAATAAATAGAATAGTGTTGTATAGTAAATAGAATAATATTGTATAGCAAAGGCATGTATTGTATAGTAAATAGAATAGTGTTGTATAGTAAATAGAATAGTGTTGTATAGTAAATATAATAGTATTGTATAGTAAAGGCAGGTATTGAATAGTAAATATAATAGTATTGTATAGTATTGTATAGTAAAGGCAGGTATTAGGAAATTTAAAAATAATTCATACAAGAGGGCTCGATTTTGAAGTGTATATAGATGGAAAAAATAAGGAATCGACGATTCGAACTGGATTTTTAATGATCCGAGCTCATTCCTTATTAACAGAATTTGCAATAACAAAAATTGAATAACAGATTACAATCAACGCAATGTACTTCCATAGCCAAAAGACTCTATTGACGATCGAAAACTATCACTTGCATTATATTGTAAAAAAAAAACAACAACAAAACAAGCATGGACAACGAAGTGGAAATATGCACGTCGAAACAAGCAGGGACAACGAAGTGGAAATATGCACGTCAAACAAGTATGGACAACAAAGTAGAAATAGACACGTCAAAAAAGCATGGGCAACGAAGTGGAAATATTCACCTCAAACAAGCATGGACAACGAAGTGGAAATATGCACCTCAAACAAGCATGACCAACAAAATAGAAATAGACACGTCAAACAAGCATGGACAACAAGTGGAAAACAAGCATAAACAACGAAGTAGAAATAGACAAGTAAAACAAGCATGGACAACGAAGTTGAAAACAAGCATGGACAACGAAGTAGAAATCGACACGTCAAACAAGCATGAACAACGAAGTAGAAATATTCACGTCAAACAAGCACGGACAAGCATGGACAACGATGTAAATCAAACAAGCATGGACAATGAAGTAGAAACAGACACGCCAAACAAGCATGAACAACGAAGTGGAAATATGCTCAACAAACAAAAATCAATGTCATACCTTGTATTCATTCTTATATATCTCAGCAACTTCTTCAAAATCATGCACCTCGTCATCTTGCACTGCACAAATAAGGAAATACACGAACTTGTACATAATGATGCAAAATGCGGTGAAGTCTTGGCAGCATTGTAACATATATTATATTTTTTAAAAATACTTAAATATTGCAAATGTGCAAAATGTGATTCGATAACTGAGAAGAGATGAAGAGAAAAGGTTTCCGTTATAATGATATTCTAAGCCTATCTAATTTTGTGTCGACCGGGTACCATAATGGAAGCAAACTTCTTAAAGCAACGTGCCCATATTTGTTGATGTATTATCTGTTCCTTCTGTCAAGCCATGCTAAAATTTAAATATAATTCAAACAAGCCCAGAAACAAACACAGGAAAGTAACCATATTTCTTGAAAACTTTACTGAACAAATATAAATAACCCACCTTCACCCAACATCGGCTGTGACATGAGACGATTGTATGGCTGCATTACACTGTTATGGAACATCCCGGGAGGAACTGGTGGGGTGGGGTGGGCGTCTATTTTTGTGCACGTACAGAAGTCCTTCTCCCCGTTACATATTGCTCCCATTATGACCCAAATCTATATGGGCTGTATGGGTATGTGCTGTGTTATAGACCCTCTTTTGTTCAATATTGCCTGTTCTAAAAGATCCTATTTATTCAATATTGCCAAATATTGCAATATAATTCAATAACACACACACACACACACACACACACACACACACTTAACTAGAATCGTTGTATATAAAGAGCGCTATGGAGTTGTCCGGCATGTACTAATTGACTTCGGATCGGCACTAAACACACGGAAGTCCAGTTTTGGACGCATCCAGGTGCACTAGGTATTAATTCTGGGAGATAAGACTATGCCAAAAGACCTGTCCGTTTATGACTGACATGTCCTAAACGACCTCCACTCCATTTTCTACTCCAACAAGTCATATACCGCCCTTTTATTCGAATATTACCTCCCCTATCCCCATTTCCCTCAGTAACCTCCTTTAATTTCGGCTGCCACTGTACGTCATTTGAAATTTGCAGCCAACTTTCTTAACGGAATTACGGTAGCTGCAGATAAATGACCCCCGTCAGACGTTAGTCAAGTTTAGTGTAAAGGTTAGTCTATCCGTGCATTGGCATCTGCATAGCGAAAACAAGAAGGATGGCGGTCTACTAAGATGTTGATAATTTTCCTTTTTGCAGGTGGTTTATGCCTCTATTTAAACTCACCATGATCATACAGCATAAGAAACTTGTAGAGTCCACCTGCCTCCGTAAATCCGGACAGATCTTTCGATGTCAACTCTAATGTGTATCTTCGTTTCAAATGACTAAAGTCGCCCCTCATTGCTTTGATAACTATATCGATGACTGTATCAGTTGTAATGTCGCCATCATAGCTTTAATAATAATAATAATAATAATAATAATGAACCATATGTACATAAAATGTGGAATTCATAAATAAAAATTACCATTGCCTGTAAGAAATTATGGTGTGTACTTGAATTTTCAATTTGAATGTACAATGACAATGTTCAAGGTATTGCAGAAGAAAATGTTGCATAACGTTCAATATATATGTGTGTGTGTTTGGGTGGGTGAGTGGGTGGGTGTGGGTGGGTGTGGGTGTGTTTGTGTATGTGTGTGACATTTTTATTTATATTTTCTCACTTAAGATAAATGCAGTCTCATGTAGAAAACATCATTGTCGTGAAAAGAAATCGGAAAATGAAGTTCAAACTGGACAACGTCATATTTAGTAGACGACATGTCAATAAAACTAACAATCTGTTACTTTTAATAGCTGTATTAAGTGTCAACAAGTGTGGCAAATATTCGGTATCTGTTTTTTGGAACATTTATCACTGCAAAATATTTGAAGGTGACATATGAATTATTCCACGATCCACGCCCAACTGTGCACGGAAAAAATAAAAGTGTACCAAGAATAAGAACAGCAGAAAAGCGTGGTAGCATTTAGTAGTGGTGAAGATGAGAATCCTGGTACACACATGGAACATTTGTAAAATTAAACACATTTACAAATATCAGGAACGAGACTGGGTTGCTGTGTTTCTTCTGCCTGTTTTAAATTAGTTTTAAAAAAGATATATTTTTATCACAAAAGTCACAGTATTTCAAAAACTTCCATCTTTGGGACTACGTAAACGACAATCAGTTCCGAAATAAATGATCAAGATATACCATATACGATGCGTGGATACCTTTTCGGGACAGCACTTCCAAATTCATAGTAGGCTATGCCAGGGAATTGCTTCAACTTAAACACATCCAATACCGTTGCGTCATCCGTTTTTGCGAAAACTACATCTTTGTTTGACTCCAAAACCTGTGAGGCCGCCAAAAACTTGTAATAAATCCGCTTACATAACTTGCAGTCTGTAAGGCAACATGAAATTTATTTCATCATTGCAGTTAAGCAGAAATTTCAAAATAAATGATGGAATGCTAGTTACAAGAATTCATTGGACAACGTGTGGGATTTGACAAAATATAAAAATATTGTCCCATCTAGCATATAAAGTAGTCTGGGGGTGGGTTGATTCGTTGTTATCCATTAAAGTTAAAGTGAAAAATCCAATCTCGTCTAAATGGTCCATACAATTTGCACTTGGCTTCCTTATTTCCCCTGAGAAGAAAAAAAAAACATGGGAGAGTATACGGAGTCTCACAGGTGGCATTGTTGCAGAGTGAAAGTGATATTACTTGAGAGATGCTTACCTTTTTGTGTTACATAGAAAATGACACAGGTTCTGTTTTTGATTATCTGGAAAGGAAACAAAAAGCTCTAAACATAGTCTCCTCTGATAATATTGACTCCAATTTCGTTGAGTAACATACATACATACATACATACACACACTCATGCATACATACATACATACATACATACACACACACACACACACACACACACTCATACATACATACATACATACATACATACATACATACACACACACACATACATACATACATACATACATACATACATACATACATACATACATACATACATTGTAGCAGACAGAGAGGCAGACATAGACACTGATATATACAAACGCATATGCACAGAGAGAGAGAGAGAGAGAGAGAGACAGAGACAGAGACAGAGAAACAGAGAGAATGTGTGTAAAAGCAAAATTTGTAGAAATATGAACGCGACATTTTAGATTGCATTCCTACCTGGTCAAAGTTTGATTTATCAACTTGTAGCACTTCTCCCACAACCGCCTGCAGAATCAGTCCTACGATAGGGAGCGTCAGAATCATTTTATGAAAATTTCCGTCTACTACACTTTGTATAGTAGAATTATTTGATACACAAAAATCCGAGTAAAGGTTGAGAAACGTTGCGCCGAAATCGATTTTATCAATCAGTGAGACACGTGGCGAAAAAAGAAATCTCCGTTTTGGTCGATACACAACAGATGTCACACGCGATTGTTTGCAAACTATATAATAGGACGATCATTTTAGCGACGTTTTAGTTACCTACTTTTCTTGGCATTTTTTAAAAGTGAAATTATTTCAAAGGTTTTAGAGAATGACGAGAATATAATTTCTTAACGTTTTAGTGAAATGCTACTATTTCGTTTATAGAGAAATAGTGAAATTAATTTGCTAACATACTCGTACAAATTGAAAATAAATGCCATTTATTTCCGTCTCGTGTATAAAGATTTTTGTTTCTTTCATACGGATATTAACATTCAATCTACACAATTATTTCCTCCTGCCGATTATTCATAACGAGCAAATTTACATCTTGACGGCAAATTCTTCATGCATATCAATGATCATTCGTATTAATAAAAAAGCTGGGGGTTGGGGGTTGGACTGCACCCAAACGCATGTATAAATCCAAGAAATGGAATTAGAGGTCAGATAGTAACATGTTATTTGAGAATTAACCTGTATGTACCATGGCACTATAATTGGAAAATTTATTATGTGTTATATAAGGCAAGAATCCCATCTACTCACAAAAAAATGGAAGTTCAAGCAATGGATAACACCAAAAATGAAATTGTCTGTTGTGGATAATAATTATCGGATTTATGCTTCCATTATTAATCTCGGTCTTAACCAAATACGTCATCGAATTTTGTGTACCACGGATCTCAGAGCCTATGGTCAGTTAGAGATTAGTATCATACAGTACGGCAGGTTGCACGCTCGCAAAAAGATCATTGTGTTGCAGCCACAACATTCACGTTCCAGTTATACCAGCTCCGTTAAAATGCATATTAAAAGAACAGTAGAAACACGTCAATTATGAAAGAATTTAAAATTAATTAATGTAGTTTATTTTGACACATGTACCGTCAGAGGATGTCATTGGTGTCAATATTGTGAAGGTTGCGTGTGAAAATTGTGTATACAAGTTAATAAAACATATCACAACTTTTAAATACATGTTATAATATATTGATAATCGCAATATCTATTCACTCTACAACATCAATTCACTTTGCGATATCTATTCACTTTGCGACATCTGTGTTCTCATAAACAAGCAGAGCCCTATCAACTCTCGCCTTTTTTAGATTACATGGTTGTTAGAAATGGATACAGATGCCATGCTTTCTTATATGTCGTAGAGTGGTATGTATGTACATTATAAGATTAAGACCGGGGAGCCATTGATGAAACAAAGTCAAATCAATCATTGTAAAACACAAACGCTCCTTTTTCAAAGAAGCCATCACATCAAAGTCCGATAACAGATCCATCTGGAATCACTTACGAAATCTAACTTCAACGAAACCTGCGCCTCTAGCTCCATGTGAAATTATAGTCTATGGAACTAAATATACTAAACAGCTCGATATTGCAAACTAGCTGAACCAATTTTTTTACTAATATCTCCCAAACGCTTGACAGGTCTAAGAATACAGAGCCTAATTTATACAAACTTACTAAATTCGTGAATGAAAGGGTACCCGATCATGTTAGTTTCAACATTCCCTTAATAACAATAAATGACACTTTTGATATTATAAATAAACTTGACACAAACAAATCAGCTGGTCTAGATGGAATTCACCCCAAAACTCTGCAAATGTCGGCTTTATCAATCTCAGAGTCGTTGAAAGAAATTAACTGTAGTATCACTTCCAATAAATTCCCGGAGTCATTGAAGTTAGCAAAAGTATTCGCAATTTATAAGGGAAATGAAAAGAATGACCCATCCAACTATCGACCCATATCTGTTCTATCCGTACTTTCAAAAATTATGGAAAAACATGTCAGCAAGCATATTTTCAGATATTTTGACAAGTACCAACTGCTCCATAGATCACAATCAGGTTTTCGAAAGAATCATTCATGTCAGACTGCAATGACAAAACTTATAGACCAATGACTACTAGCAGTAGAATCAGCTGAACTTACTGGTGCAATCTTCATTGATTTTAAAAAGGCATTCGATTTGATTGACCTTTCGGTGCTCATTAAAAAACTTTCAGCCTACAAGTTTTCTCCAAACTAAGTTGCCTGGTTCACGTCGTTTCTTACAAACAGACACCAGGTTGTTTGCACGGGTAAATATATATCCGAACCAAGTCATATCTTAAGTGGTGTTCCTCAAGGATCTATATTAGGGCCTCTTCTTTTTATACTATTTATAAATGACCTAGCCTTGTATCCAGCGCTAACACAGATCTTTTCGCTGACGATTCGACATTGCATTTATGTGATAAATCTCTAGACTCCATTAAAAATAAACTTCAAACCGACCTCAACAATATATCAGTTTTGGTGTCATCAAAACAAAATGCATATTAACATCTCCAAAACGAAATGTATGACAACTGGAACAAGGCAGCGTCTATCTACTAACATGGATTTACTTCTAACTCAAAATGGCTTAGACGTATCTATTGTCAAAAATCAAAAACTTCTTGGTATCTACATTGATCAACACCTCAGCTGGAATGCGCATATCGATCACTTATGTACAATGGTAGTCAAAAGAATAACTCTATTAAAATTGCTTTCAAAATTTCTACCTCCACAATCACTTGAAATTTATTTTTCGGGTTATATACTACCACTGATAGATTACGGCTGTACCATATGGGGAAACAGATCAAATTATAATCTGTCCAGAATTGATAGACTCCAGAAAAGGGCAGCCCGAATAATACTGAAACTTCCTGTTATGACTCCCTCAAATGTTTTGTTTTCACGTCTGAAATGGGTACCTATACAAAAACGTATTCTTTATTTTAAAGGAATCATGACATACAAGTCTTTAAACGGTCTTTCTCCAGATTATATCTCTAGCATAATTGAACTAAGATCATCAAATACTGAGTGTAATCTCCGATCGACGACAAACAACGATCTCCAGATTCCTTGGTCAAAAACCAATCATTACAATGGCTCATTTTCTGTATCAGCACCTACTGTATGGAATTCCTTACCAATGAAGATACGTAATTCAACATCCCTTGCTTGTTTTAAATTATCATTAAAGAAATTCTTTCTAGACCAGCTGGAATGATATATTAAAAGCTCTGAATAGAAAACTTTAAAATCATATCCATAATTGATATATATTTTTATGTTTCCCAATAGTCACATATAGTCATTCATGTCAAATATGTACGAATGAGTGTGCGACGATATATGGTTATGTGCATGAACTTCTATTTTTATTATTTTATTACAAAAACTGAGGACCACATGGCGGATGGGTCAGCCATGACCAAATGTGTTATCCTCGTTATAGATAGTTTATTATTATTATTATTATTATTATTATTAAAAACTTGCTGATCTTATTGGGAACAGTTGACTAAGGTGAGACGATTAATTCTGGCACGACCACTGGACAAGTGGATATTCACGTGAAGGACACATGGCTACCGCCTGAAGATTAAAGTCTTAACAGAGCTAGCGGAATGGCGGATGGTGCAACATAAAATGCATTGCAGTTAAATTTATTGAAAACAATTTCAGAACCTGTCGACTGTCTCCGAAGCGTCAAGTTATCTTCAATTGACTTCTCCAGGGTCAAATGTTATTGGTTGACGGCTATAATTAATGTTGTTGATATAATGTTGATGTTTGGTTGACTGTTGTAAATAATCTTATTGATATAAGGTTGATGTTTGGTTGACTGCTATAATTAATGTTGCTGATATAATGTTGATGTTTGGGTGATTGTTGTAAATAATCTTGTTGATATAAGGTTGATGTTTGGTTGACTGCTATAATTAATGTTGCTGATCTAATGTTGATGTTTGGTTGACTGTTGTAAATAATCTTGTTGATATAAGGTTGATGTTTGGTTGACTGCTATAATTAATGTTGCTGATCTAATGTTGATGTTTGGTTGACTGTTGTAAATAATCTTGTTGATATAAGGTTGATGTTTGGTTGACTGCTATAATTAATGTTGCTGATCTAATGTTGATGCTTGGTTGACTGTTGTAAGTAATCTTGTTGATATAAGGTTGATGTTTGGTTGACTGCTATAATTAATGTTGCTGATCTAATGTTGATGTTTGGTTGACTATTGTAAATAATCTTGTTGATATAAGGTTGGTGTTTGGTTGACTGCTATCACTAATGTTGCTGATATAATGTTGATGTTTGGGTGACTGTTGTAAATAATGTTGATGTTTGGCTGACGGCTATAATTAATTTTGTTGATACAATGTTGAAGTTTGGTTGACTGTTGCAAATAATCTTGTTGATATAAGGTTGATGTTTGGTTGACTATTGTAAATAATCTTGTTGATATAAGGTTGATGTTTGGTTGACTGCTATCACTAATGTTGCTGATATAATGTTGATGTTTGGGTGATTGTTGTAAATAATCTTGTTGACATAAGGTTGATGTTTGGTTGACTGCTATAATTAATGTTCCTGATATAATGTTGAATTTTGGTTAACTGTTGTAAATAATGTTGTCGTTATAAATTTGATGCTGACTGTTGGTTGCCCAAATCAGGGTTATGTTAGCCGTGCGCACATTTACGTCATCTCAAGGTAACGAATCTCGAACTTAAATAACGGTGTAAAACGTTTGAATAATGGGGAAAATACTGAGTATTAAATAATTATGTGTGTTGTGCTATCTTTTCTGAGTAATGCAAGATTGATGTAAGGCTATTAACTTGCATGGTGGGTTTCTGTCTGAGTGTCCTGTTTTGTTTTTGTTTTTTTTTGTTGTTTTTTTTTTTGTTTTTTTGTTTGAGTGTTTTTAGTGAATCGCCTACGTTAGCAGAGTGTACGGCATAGGTATTCTTACTTTGCTGACAGAGATCGGCTTCCCGTAATCCGCTGTCAGCTGCTCTAAATAGGTTGAAATTTTACAGCACGTTTCATTTCATTTGCTCTTTGAAAAGCGGGTCAAATGTAGCGATTTCAGGCGGCGATAGAAGCGTTGTGGTCATCAACAAATATAATAATTTTTGTTACATAATTTGAATGTCGTATAATGTACATAAAATAGTACAAGTTATACAGCTACATCATTTCTTCTTTCCAGTGGCATTCTAAGCACATTAACAACTTCAGGATATTTGTGAATTCGGTGTCATCATGGTGCTAATCGGAGGCGCGATTAATCCTTCAGTGGCAGGGACGCTCGCCGAATTGGGGTGGGGTGGGGGGGCAGCAAACATGTAGTGGTCTGCTATTAAGTTTTATGGATATATACCAAAACATGTTTAGAGGTGAAATCCATGTGGGGGGGAGGGGAAATTATCCCCATCTCTTGCCCAATGTGCGGGGGCCCATGTTCAGCGGCTTCCGTTTCCTTCCCGAATCAACTCAATCCTATCTAAACATCTGCAAAGCTTCTTTTCTCAAATCGTTATCTCCTATTTATTCTTAGTGAGCAAGGCTCTGGTGAGTTTAAAAGAACATCGTCAATATTAATTACTTTTTGAGAAAATATCGCCAGTCGCAAAGGATTGTATTCGTTATTTTCTGAACAGCGTTAATAGTAACCTCAGTGCTTTCATTACCGTTGATGAAAAGAAAACAAATCATTATGATAGAAATGCTCCTTTGAGAGCCAATCATCACCATCATCGCTCCATCATCATCGTCGTCGTCGTCATCAGCAGCATTATAATATAACATAATAAAAATAACATCAAATTCGTTGTCATCATAATTGTCTACTCGCTTGTGTTATATGTCGAGGGCAAGAATTTATCTTGATGGTTCACTCGTCCGTCTTTTTTGTTGTCCAGTTTTCATGGATGGTGATTTTATAAAATAAAAAAACTTGTCAGACTGCACAAACATCAAAATTAGGATACATAAAGGCATGGAAAACTATAAAATGTCATGGTGACAAATGTGGAGAACGAACCTTTTTTCAATTTGTACAAGTAGTATTAATATTAGTAGTGTTTGCAAAATTAATGGTTGGTCCGTTAATATATATCTGCAAGTACCTTTAGATCCCCAGCCACAAGGATGCTAGCAGGCCTACGAGGGGACACAAGCAGTGAGTGGGGGCGATATACGGACAATGGGAATTACCATTAAAATACCCCTTGGGGGATATACGGACAAGATTTATACGGATAAGAATATACGGACAAAATGTTGGGCCTAGATATGGACAAGGGAAAATTTAAGATAGGTTGGACATGTATACGAACAATAGGAATTGAACAGGGGTGAGGTCGTGGCAAAGGGATAAGGCAGCTAAAGCTCATTACTTCCGGTTCCTGAGTTTGTTTGTTTTTTATATATAAAAAGCACTCAACGGTCCTTTCTAGAACCATCCACCTCTTTCCATAGAGACTACTCCGTATTTGCCAGAATCAAATAAAACTCAAATACCTTTCTCCCCCATGATGGACGAGTGTGAGTGCATGAGTGTAGGTTCTTATAATTATAAAAATCAAAACCGTGAGACACTTAAGTTTTTCTGTCTGGTATATTCTCTGTACAATTTTACAATCCAATGACACAACACAACACTTTAAAAAGTTCACAGACTTCTTCTGTGTCTTTTCACTCTCTCCTTTTATTTGAAATTATTCGCTGCTACAGGTTGTTCTTCTCCCTCACTTTCTTCTCGTCTTCTTTTCTTCTCTTTCTGCACGTGTCTGGGTTCTTCCTTTTCGGATATTACCTCTTCTTCATGTTCGGAACCCCTCTCTCCCTCTTGCTCCTGTTCTTTCTTAAGGCAGTCTGAAGACCAATGTCCTTACTCTTGACAATGATAACAGGTATCTTGACCTTTGTCTATTTAGACACTTGTCTTGCTTTGACGTTGTGGAAATTCTGAAGACCAATGCCATTTCTTCTTACAGATATAGCAAGTATCTTAACGTTTATCTCAATAGTAGGGGGAATGGTCTGTTGGCTTCCCTGAAGAAAACCGTCGCATGACACCTCGCTAAGCTCTGATCAGAAGTTCGATCTGTGCTGACTCTTGCATCTTTCTGGTCGGATAAAGAGTGAAATGAATACTTTGAGGGAACACATTGACCCTTTATATAGGAAAGAATCCGGCCTTAGATTGATATAAAGGGACCATGCCGTTGAAAATGTAGTCATTTGACCTTTTGCAATAAAGATGAAACGATTGCATCATTTCGTGAAGAAAGGATAAAAAAGTAAGAGTCAGAAACGTGACAGTAGCTTAAGTCTTGACTCAAATCAATGCCAGTGATTTTGAAGATGACATGAGTGAGAAAGAATCCGGACACAGAGAGTCTACGTCAAAGCAAATTCCACCCCCTCCCCAGTAACCCTTGAAAACTATTATCACATTCGAGAGCCGGATATACGCTCCTCTAGAAAATTTAGAACCACGGCCTACACGTACACAGTGAAGTTTAACGATTTCAAGCATCGCTGGAGAAACAGAGGGGTTCATCACCGATTTGTGGGATTCTGTGTTACCCACGCGGAAAACGCAACGTGAAGCCAAAGAAGATGATCGCTTGACACTTTCCATTTATCACGACAGTCTGAAGTCCCCCGTTTGGATCGAATTTAGCCGGCCAGCAGAAATCACATCTTCCAAAGTCATCGGCATGATTCAACACGTACATCAATCCGACGACAAGTTTCACATCACCGATGGAAAAACGACACTGTACATGGCCTACGTTTCTCTCCCTTAGGGGCCGGACAACGCAGAAATCTGTTTTATTTTTATTAAAAAAAACTAACTTCACACCATTAAGTGTAGCCTCGACCAATTAACAACCCTCAAGACAATATGTGTTTAGCCCGGGCCATCGTGGTGGGACGAACATATGCCGACAATAACGACACAGCATAATGGAAAAGATCATGGCAAAGTATTCAAAAATCGAACCGAGTCAAACAACGAAGAGATGCACAATCAATGTTAAAGCAAGCCAGTCTGTGCAAAGACACACTCTGTGACATTCCTGAAATGCAAACATTACAAGACGTCATGGCTCCACGCTACACTTTGAAAGTACACCCTCAAGTGGTGCGCGGCCCGTGGAATTTCGAGCCAACAATTTCAAAGTTGGAAAATACATTCATGTCTGTCATCACGATGAGCATTTCGATGCCATTACCACTATCACTGGAGTCCTGGAATACAGATACTACTGTGAGAAATTTGACTATGGGTATAACAATCGATCCTTTGAAAATAGCCTGCACCATTGCCAAAGCGTGTTCCTTTATGTACTGCAAACGATTCATGCACGAGAAGACAAGTGCTGTCATTCGCGCTAACAAGCAATTTTGACAAACGTCAATATTCGGTCAAAACCCTACGCTGGCTACATTATTTGTGTGACAAAGAAGACAAATGGATCCAACATGCCCGAAACGTATCATGGAAGACTTCTACCAGGTCACGCGTTAGCCACGGTTAAATTTAGAACAGCAATGATACCAAGTTGTGGAAATATGGGAACACGAGTACGATCTCCGTTTGAAAACCGATCCCGACTTTAAACCCATCGTGGAAAGTTACAAGCTGCCTCTGAACCCGCGGGACGGTTTGTATTGAGGACTGACGAAAGCCACCCGTTTTCTGTACCACGCCGACGAAAAGAAAGGAGAAGAAACCAATTACCTGGACGAGTGTTCAATGTATCCTTACGTGTGAAAATATTGTCACTTTCCCGCAGGGCACCCACAGTTGCTTACTGAACACTTCGACCTGGACAACATTCGACAACACGAATGATTGATTAAATGTAAAGTCTTGCCTCCAACAGACTTGCACTATACCGTTTTGCCTCACCATTGCCAGGGGAAACTGATGTTTTCCTTGTGCCGTACTTGTGCCGAAGCGTGCAAAAAAAAGACAATCTTTGTCAGCAGACACAGGAAGAACTCGCCGTAATAGGAACGTGGATCAGGGTGCAATTGTTCAAAGCTCTGTACCTTGGATACAAATTGTTAGAAGTGTTCGAAGTTTACCACTTTCCCAAGACAGAACAGTACCATAAGGGCGACGAGACACAGAAAGGTATTTTCGCAGACAATGTGGATGCCTTTGCGAAACTGAAACAAGACGCCAGTGGCTCTCCTTCTTAGTGTCACACTCCCGAAGACCAATTCAAAGAGAATTACTTGGAGCAGGAGGGTATCATTTTATACCACATCGAGAAAAAACAAAGGAATGTGATCGTTTGCCAAGGTGATGTTAAATTGTTTGTGGGGTAAAATAGCACAATGTCCGTGTTTACCCAACACGGGGTTTTAGCAGAACCTTCCCGCTATGTCCAGATGATTCACGACAAAACCAAATACATGAAACACGTGGACGTCGTTCGTAAAGAATTGATCCTGGTCAATTACGAATAAGAACTGGACTTTGTACCGGCGGACGAATTTGGAAATGTCGCCATTGCAGCTCGCTTAAAATTGTATGAAGCTTTAGAACTGTTAAAAGGTCGTGTGGTGTATTTGACGCGGACTGTTGTATCTTCATCGATCGCCTGGCTCAATGGCAGCCCGACATCGAGAGAGACCAATTAGGAGCATGGACGGACGAGCATCCCGACGACAAGATTCTATGTTTTGCCAGTGGCGGTCTGTAAAATTACGGACATGAATACTGGGACCGCCAAGGAGAAGTACACACTGAGTGTAAAGTGAAAGGATTGACTCTCAATTATCGCACGAGTCAGGTGGTGGACATTGGAGAATTGAAAGAAGCCTTGAAGTCTGGAGAGGATCAACATTTTAAAGTGACCACCAACGAGCCTCACAAGATTGTACGTTTAGCCAAACACCAAACCGTCAGTCGACCTTTGGAAAAACTGTATCAAATCGTGTACCACAAGCGAGTGCGGCTTCCATAACACTTCACTTTACCCAACGGGCATGCCGATATTGGTCAGCATATAAAAAGAGAAAACGTCCAAGACCGATATCTCATTGTAAATACTATTGCCAAGCAAGAAATATGAATCTTTTCAAATAGACACCATTCAAGTTCAGTGATTCTCAAGTGGAGTGCGATGCTGTAACTTGCGATGACAGTGATGCCGTACGTTGTGACGTCAGCGATTCCGTACCACATCATGGGAACTTTGCTATGACTACTATTACACCTACCATGGAAAGTGACGGTGTGCGTGTCAAACCTGACGGATGCAAAAGCAATGCCACTAGTTACAGTACGCCTTATCACTTTACTGGTTTTCATGGTCAATGTCCTCCTCAGCATCATACTACTGTACAGTTACTACCCTAGCGATGTCATCCATGCTTGAGCAAACTATTTAATGTCTTCATCAAAATGCTTATGTGAAAGAAGAATTTACACTCCATGTGCATTTGCCTGAATACTACGACTTCGAAAGTTGATTACAAATCTTTCAAGCAAAGTGGCCTAATTATCTGGGATGAAGTATGCCCCAAAAATTAGCCAGAGCCGGATTTACCTACTTGGGAGAACTGGATATAGACAAATGATCAGTAATCTCTTGATGGAGAACATTTGTGGTTTGCCTGTGGAGTTGAGAGAACGCATTTACTAAGTGTTTGTGAAAATAA
Organism: Sinohyriopsis cumingii; assembly: GCA_028554795.2. NCBI lineage: Eukaryota > Metazoa > Mollusca > Bivalvia > Unionida > Unionidae > Sinohyriopsis > Sinohyriopsis cumingii. The sequence continues at coordinate 125,542,148 of CM068835.1, forward strand.
AAGTCGAACGCAAAGAACAATTACATCCGTTACGTCACTAATGTTTGAACCATTGGTACATGTATCATCCAAGAAGCCAGACTCTACGTATGACACGTGGATGGGTTACCTAAAGTCGGAAACGACATCAGCCACATTTTGAGCAGAACGACTGCGCTACTATATAAGATCATCAGATTCGTCACTGCCAATCCTTTCCAGTTTAAGTACTACAGAGTGTCCAAGATCGAAGTCAGTCGCGATGGAAAAAAAACGTGTGTCCCTGTACGAAGCCACGGGGCAGTTAGGACCAGAACCAGTCACGGTATTTCGTACGGCGATTATGCAGGAGGCTACGCTTTGTGGATCTATGATTTCACTCCAAAAGCAAGATAGAGACGAGGGAAATTTCCACCTTATAACATCTGGCCAACTGCGAGTGTAATTTTAGTTTGCAGAACCTCAACCCAACACGGTGTACGTCATCTTGTATGCCGAATTTGACACCTTAGAAATCAACAGCTTGAGAGTCATTCTAAACTAGTAGAAGCTATGAAAGACTCTTATCCCTCTTTGAATGGTGGAAAATCTTTGGAAATGGAATGGAAAGATATCGTGGAAACAGAACCACCCACATAAAAAAGACAAAGACGAAGAGGTGACGGTCAACAACATTTAGTCTCCTGTTTAGCCAAACACATGGCAGAAACCATGACAGGGTTGACCAAGGAAAATTGCTATGGATGTCAAAACGATCATCCCAGTCAAATTCAACACGATCAATGTCTGACGTTGAGTCACGAAGAAACATTTGACGCGTATCCGGAAGACGCTTGTGGTCTCATCTCGGAAGAAGTAGTGTTTCATCAGTGGTATAAAGACTTGCGTGATCTTTCCTCTCCCCCAGTGACTGCTCTGGAGATCCATTGCATCGAATCTCTCTTGACCCAGAATACGACGACGGAGCTAATAGACGTTTATACGTCAGAGATTTTCAGGCCTAAAGTCCGGATTTGAATTGATGACTTATCCTTACCTATGTAAGAAGAAAAAAATGGATAGCTGGGAACTTTATTACCTTTTGAAAGGCAGTTCGTACACCGCTTCTTGGAGTCCTGTGGTGTGCGCTAAAGATGAACTTCTTCATCGCAAACCTAAAGACCATCAAGCTTATGTCCTCAACACGGATGACAGTAATCTCCCAGGAACCTACTGGGTAGCCATCAACTTTCCCCACGATGCCTGTGTCGGGTATTGTGATTCGTATGGATTGCCTACATTGGAAGACAACACCATGTACTTTATGACAAGAAATGCCCAGAAGACACGATTCAATAATGTGAAATTGCAAGGCACATGTTCCATGGTGTGTGGACAATATTGTGTGTATTTTCTTGATCAACGCAGTCTTGTATATACCTTAGAACCTTTAGCGACTTAGTTTGATCTTGACTCGTCTAGAAATGATGAAAAAATAAATCGATGGTTTTGTGGACATTATGGATTTATCTTGTTTTTAGCTAGGAAACTTAGTGGGCATCAATGGCCAAATGACCTCCATCAGTGGAAGTCTAACTTGACTTCACAACGTTGTCAACCTTGTCAAAAATAATTTGTTTGAATAACTGGATTTTATTTGACTATAAAAGTACGAGCTGGAGTTCCGGGGCTGTTGCGCTTGCTTTCCTCCCTGTCTCTAATTAAGAAGTGAATTGTGGTACTATTCCTATAACCTCGACCAGTCAAAAATCACAACATCCGTGACTAAACAGGTCGCAAAAGTCCTTAAGATACGTAAGCTAGAAGTTGTGTTCAACACTAGCAAAGCTGAAAGAAGCCCACGTGAATTTACATCGTGTCAGACAAAAACCTGACAGCCAAGCTTGAAGAGACAGAGAATATTGGGACGTTAAAGGTAGACCAATTCATGAAGGAGCAAGAAGAATGGACCGTGAAGTATTGACTTCAGAAGCAGAGAGAGCAGCAACGTCAGAAGTAACAGTCACAGGAGCCAGACAAAGGCTTTGTGGACTGTCGAGTAGACACGAAAGAGTTCTCCTCCTTCTGCAGAAGAAGACCGTATCTTGTCGGAAATCCTGCAGCCAGACGGGGACGCAATCTTAGACGACAAGAGATTGCCATAACCCTAAACAAAACAGCTCTTTTCAGGATAACCAGATCTCTAGAATAGAGAGACTAGTAAATTTGTCAATTTGTGTGACTGTGGAGTAGTGTGACGATGCACACTTAGTCAATTTGTCAATTTGTGTGACTGTGGAGTAGTGTGACGATGCACACTTAGTCAATTTGTCAATTTGTGTGACTGTGGAGTAGTGTGACGATGCACAATTAGTTTGTCAATTTGTGTGACTGGAGTAGTGTGACGATGCACACTTAGTAAATTTGTCAATTTGTGTGACTGTGGAGTAGTGTGACGATGCACACTAACTCCTTTACTGATGTGTGTGTGTTTGTGTACTGGTCTTTGTTTGTCCCTATAAAACTTCCCTTTGTCCCTATCAAATTCATTTTACCTATCTACCTAATTACAGTAGCGCGTATTCAGATCAGAAAATTAGTCTCTAGTAAAAATTGACCATGAAATACAACATAGGGACATATAAATAGGGACATACAATTAGCTTGCTTTGCTACACTTTAGTGACACTATAGAGACAAAAAATAGAGACAAAGAAAAGCGATACAGAAAAGGGACATTATTAAGACACGTTTAGGGACATTGTAGGAACATTAAAGCTACGCAAAAGTTTTAATCCACATAGTTATAGCGTACCTAATCATATGTCCCTAAATACAAAAATATTCTAAAGCATAATGGACCACATAGACTAGCTCAGCTGACTACTCAAATCTATAAATAACTTATGTATCAGTAACTACGAGATCTCCTGCTCGGCTCAGCTGAAGCTATGTGTGTGTGTGTGTGTGTGTGTGTGTGTGTGTGTGTGTGTGTGTGAATGGATTTAAACTGCAGCCACAGGCAAGTGAATTTTTTTCCTTCCTTTTCAAATGGAACATAGGTTTTGAACCAGTAAGTGGCATTTCCTTAGGCTACTTCCTGAATACACAACCAAAGTGCACTTACAAGCAAATTTCATAACAAATTGAATGGACTAACAGTTAGTAAATACATTCAGTTATAACGTATTAATTTACATTGTTTTCAAACTTTTTTATAGTTTCATTTCAAGAAACTAATGAGCTATTAAGCTCAAAAGCCAACAATATAAAAGTGCTTTTAAATATAAAAAGAATTAGGCTGTATCTAACATGACTAGTGTCATGTTTACCCCGACCCAGAGTAGCCCAGTTTGAAACATGTATAATCAAGGTAATTCTGACGGGTCATTGTTTGATGTCGAACATTGCCGAAGGCTAGCACTAATCCGTTACGTAAGGTTGTTGTGGCTAGAATAGAAAAACCGGACATCGGAGTTGCGAAGTCACAGACAGCCAATTATCACCTAGGTGTCGAAATGTTTCCAAGATCAAAAGAAATTGCATGAAGAAGTGGGAGTGTCCTAACTTCTTTCCCCTGCAAACAGACAGACAGGTTGAACTGGCCGCTAAGACGATTGGACAGGGGCACAGCGCCACCCAATCAGAATCGAGATGGGGGGAGACCTTGATTTGGGTAGAATGATATCCCTGCGTTTTCCGGCAAAAGTTAGTTCGCTGAGAGAAATTACCCAGAGAAGAGGTTAGCGTAACTCCGAATAGCCATTCGTTATTGGCGGGAAAATCTTAGAGCGGGAAGGTCTAAGTACAGAAAGCTTCGAACGGTCAGTAGATATTTGTTCGGTCTTTGTGGAATGCGACTGCATTTTAATTGTAGGTCGTATGTATACTTTATTAGTACTAGAATCGTAGTACGAAGAATTACTTTGTTTTGTTAATATGTTTGCATATTTTGAAGAAATGAGTTGATATTTGTAAAGAATTATATAGCTTGCCAGCCGTCGTAAGAGTTAATACTGTAATTTACTATGTGGGTATTTTATAGTAGACTAACACATATGTTCATATGATTATAGATTTTGCCATTGTTGAATATTTGTAATGTACAGACATGCGTCTGATTTTGTCAGATTGTAGTACGATGAGATTAAATATATATGTGTATATACTGACGTGACGCAATGTATTGATGTCTGTATAACAATTCGCAGATACTGTGTTATTACGCCATTGTTTACCCTGCAAGAAGTGTGTGGGAATTTCGATGTCTATGCATGCGTGGCCGAAACAGTGACAGCTATCTGATGGTTAATTGTCGTTATAGTGTGAGGTGAGGTTCGATAAAACATTTGTTAACGCCTTGTGGTTTTTCACAGGAAGCTTTGAGGGACAGACCAGTTTCAGTTGGTCCCGTAGTCTCAGATAGAGAGACGGAGGAAAGAGAAGAAAGGAGAGAACTCAGGACAAGTTGAAGTCTAGGAGCGAATTGGAGGAGGAGATAGTAGAGAGGGAAACAGAGACAAAGGAGGAGTTAGAGGAACGGAAAGAAGGAAGAATCAGCGGGAATAGATGAGTAGATGCAAGGACAGGGGGAAAATCGAACTCACACTGTAAATCACGGAATGAATTAGGCTGTCACTTGGTCGAGGGAAAGACGAGTGATTGGAAGTTATCGTTTTTAAATTATCACATTTATTAAATTGTTATTGATTGAATTTCATCTTTGTGTTCTCTATAATTTAACCGTCGGCATTGCTGACTGGGGGCTCAGAGCTGTAAATCTACATCATCACTAATTTAACTTTCTAACCTAACGAGCCAGGGTGGAACTTTCAATTTAATTTAATTAAATTATATTGGGAGAACCCCACCCCAATACGACAGAACGTCACAACTAGATTTGTATTAATCATCTTGATATATTTTAAATAAAAGAAATTCTAAATGCTAACGTTTTCTATTCTTTCATTTTTCTGCTTGAAAAGTTGCAAGAATTTAAAATGTAAACAAAAAAACCAACAACCTGATTGGGCCCCAGCGATGGATAAAATGGAGCATTTTAACAAGATGTTATTCGTTTCAATTTCAGTCAGTCACTTGAGCTGCTCTCTATGACAGGTCTACGTTTATTTTGCATATGTTTATAAATTCTGTCCTTTAATTTTCTCAATGAATTTAAATCCCAAGCAATATTAGAGGATAGATTGGAAGTTCCCCCAATTATGTTTTCTTCAGGGAAAAATTCCAGGCGCCATGTTTTGAAATTCTGAAATTTTAAATGGCTTTCTGACTGGTCAATTACGTTTGAATGATTTACGTTGTGGGATGTCTCTTCGCCGTGTGCCATTAGATGCTGCAACTGTGAATGATATCAACAGGTGCACGGTTCTAACGTTTGCACATGTGTTTCTATTGTTATATCGAAGCGATTGCATAGGGTGTTACACTGGCATAGCGTGCCACACTGGTTATATTTGTATGTCCAGTTAACTGAATAATTGAGACAGGATGAGCTCCTTCATGGATAAGTGTAGTGCTTACAGTTTTCCGACCGCAGTGGTTCGTTGTTCTTCCGTTTATTCTAGTTTTCACATACTGTTTTCATTATCTATATTTTAATTTATTCACACTGGCAGGTTGTCACTTGAACCAAAGACCGTCAGCAGTTCTGTTGTGACAAATTCCTAGGTATTAAGTTGATTCAAGGGTGTTCATGGATAAAGGTCTTTAGCTAGCGTAAAATATGTAAGCGAAAATTGTGCGTCCTTCTGGACATTCTTCTTTTTCCCATCTTAATTTGCTTTTGATTACAATGTAGGTCACCACTGTTACCGTCCCTAGTTTTTGTTGATATTTCATCGAATTTTAAACTCTCCTCTCCATTTTCGTCACTGTATGGAGTTATGCCTCCCCACTTTAGTCTGTTTTCATCACAGGTTCTGTAGCAAAACATAGTCATTATTGCCATTTAGACTTGCAGCGGCAAGAACCACATACATACATACATACTATATATATATATATATATATATATATATATATATATATATATATATATATATATATATAAAGAATACAAATCATATGGCCAACAACTGTCCTTTCAAGTGCACTGGATCCAGCAAGGGATCGCGTTTGTCAGGGATTGATTCAGATAAATGCGATAACTGACTTACGAACAGTGCAAAACTAGTATCTAACTAGCCTAAACGCTATCGATTCTTAATGATTCTTTTTCAAAGGCAAATAAAAAAACACAGACAAGACAAACTAGTAAAACAGAAAACCCGTTGTCTTTGTAGAACTTTACCTTACTGTGATTTGATGCGGATGCTGGAAGACCTAGAAATCTATGAGCCATAGCGACATCTGTTATTTTATGTTAATTTATGAACGCGTAAAATATATCCCAGATATGGCATTGTTATATTTGTAATTATAGGCTATTGGGTGACAAATAAGCAAATTTAGAGATATATTTAAAGAAAATATGTCGACTGCAAAAACATAATTGTATTTGTGAATGGCTGTCTTTTTCTAGTCTTCTTGGTTTAAACCGCTTGGTTTCAATGTTCCAAGGCGGCGTATCCAGTAAGATTCCTTTTCTTTCCTGGTTTCGGAACTCCATGTTGGGGTTGTGAGCAAATGCTATAGGTGTTACACCACTGAAAGTGTGGCCACGGGAGGAGAAGTGTTCTGCGACTGGGCTTCTGTACAGCTTCTTTGTCATCCAATCAGATCTATGAAGGTTGGTCCATTTGTGTAGTTTTTCCGTTTCTTCGACATACTGGATGCTACAGATCTTACATGTTATGAGATAAATTGCATTCTCTGTTTTGCACGTTTTGTTTGGACCATGTATGTACAGATTTTCTCTAGTCACTGTGCTAGAAAATGTCCTGGTTTCTATCATATGTTGGCAGGCTTTGCACATTGTATCTCCACAGGGGCCAGATTGACTGGTGTGGTCTTGGTCAGTGATTGGCATTAGCTTCGCCCTGACCAGGATGTCCTTGAGGTTTTTTGGTCTCCGGTATTCTACTACAGGTTTGCTCTGGAGTATTAACTTTAGTGTTTCACACGGTTCCACGATGGACCAGTGTTTCCCGATGATTTTACCTACCTTGGATGGTAGGTCAAGATAAATGGTATACTATCAGCCTTTTCCTTCTCTCTCTCTCTCTCTCTCTCTCTCTCTCTCTCTCTCTATATATATATATATATATATATATATATATATAAAGATGGTAAGATGAATTCTGATTTAAACGGAGAAAGAGAAGGGGAGAGGGTATCAAGAACACCCAGGACGAGACTAGTGTAAAATATTAATATGTGAATGCAAATTAGTTTCTGCACTGAAAAAGGAGAGAAAAGGAATGAATTCATGAAATATAAATAACGTCCAAATAACTCTGCAAATAGCTTAATTAAAAAAGTAACAATAAGTTAAAAAATAATTAATTACCATGAACATATCACAATACCTAGAATAGCTATATTTTTTTATGAAAGAGATGTAGAGCGACAGTCGTACAGACAGTGGAAAGGTAACGTAAACAATACACCTATTATGTTTAAAATGTGTTTATGTGTAAACAATACACCTATTATGTTTAAAATCTATCAAGAAAAGGGAATAACGTGGCCTCTCATTCCAATAGGTTAGTAAATATAGATATTTGGTTGGTTTAACACCCAAGTGGAAAGGAGAGAAACTGCAACACGGCTGTAATTATGATTGAAATCGGGTTTACTTCCCCTGGTAAGCAGAAGATCTCAATTCAAATGGGAAACAACCTTAAATATTGACAAAACTCTCGCTTACTTCCCCTGATAAGCAGACGATCTT